>VRLP01004737.1:0-44964 GCA_009660295.1 Lophius piscatorius
GACCTGCACACTTCATGTTAACATCAGACTGATCTGAGACCTGCGTACTTCATGTTATCATCAGACTGATCTGAGACCTGCGTACTTCATGTTAACATCAGACCGATCTGAGACCTGCGTACTTCATGTTAACATCAGACCGATCTGAGACCTGCGTACCTCATGTTTACATCAGACTGATCTGAGACCATGTTAACAGCAGACTGATCTGAGACCTGCGTACTTCATGTTAACATCAGACCGATCTGAGACCTGCACACTTCATGTTAACAGCAGACTGATCTGAGACCTGCGTACTTCATGTTAACATCAGACTGATCTGAGACCTGCGTACCTCATGTTAACATCAGACTGATCTGAGACCTGCGTACCTCATGTTTACATCAGACTGATCTGAGACCTGCGTACCTCATGTTTACATCAGACTGATCTGAGACCTGCGTACTTCATGTCAACATCAGGAGGATTTGAACATTTGATGTCATCATCAGACTGATATTGAAAAAGATTACTTCTCGTTGAGATCACATTAATCTGAGGCCAGAGAGAATCATTTTTGAGATTAGGGTCCAAAACTATGACCACTGTTTACCCCCAGAGCTTTGGGTTCAGCCTCCAGGTACTTCTCCTTCCGGTGGACGTTCCTCTGAAAGGTGACCGCTACCAGCGGGCTCTGAGCCCGCATGACTTCCTCTTGCGTTACCGCTGCTTCATCTGGAACACACACACACACCATCTGCTCTAAATATTTTTGAAACAAGACATTTTGAGGCGCAGCTCTCATAGAAGTGACGTCTCTTCTTAAAGAACACCAGAAGTCACCCATCAGTCAACATCTGGACTTAATCCGTCCGGAAAAACAGTCCTCGCGCGCTCCTTTCTCTTCAGTAACGGTACGTGGAATGATATACGTCACTTACCGGCCATTACTGCAGTCAGTGTGAGCAGATAGCCGTTCAGTCGTCTTCTTGTTTACAGTCTTTATCTGGACTTTGAAAACTCTGCAACAGCTGGCTGTGCGATCGAGTTCCGCCCATCCTGTAACTCGACCCTCCACATGAGCTGGTTGGACCGAGCCTCCGGATTGGCCGCTTCAGTTTTGGGGGAAAAAAAGAGCGAAGATCGCCTAAACTCCACGAATGAATGAATCAGTCTTAACTATCTTCTTCTTCTACTTAGGGTCGATAATCTGTTTCCATCTTGTCCTGTCCTCCGCATCTTCCTCTGTCACACCAACCAACCGCATGTCCTCTCTCACCACACCCAGAAACCTCCTCTCTGACCTTTGCCCTTGCCAGCAGCTCCATCTCAAGCATCCCTCTGCCAATGTATCCTCTATCCTTCCTTTTCACGGGTCCAAACAATCTCATTCAGGCTTTTCTTACTTTGTCTCCAAGACTTAAAACTCATTTCTAATCCTGTCCATCCATGTCTCCCAAAGAACAGCTGAACATCTTTAATGCTGCCTCCTCTGCCTCCTGTCTTTTGGTTACTGCCACTGTCTGTAAACCATCTACAGCAGAGCTGCTCTCATCACCATCATGTAAACTTTTACCTTCACTCTTGCTGCTACTCTTCTCTCACAGATAACTCCTGACACTCTTCTCCACCCACTCCTCCCTGTCACTCACTTCTTCAACTCTTTTCTCAACTCCTTGTTGCTTCTCATAGTTGATCCCAAGTACTCAAACTCCTGCAACTTCTCCACCTCTTCTCCTTGTATCCTCATCGTTCCCCCTGCCTCCCTTTCATTCGCAAACATGTATTCTGTCTTGCTGCGACTGAACTTCATTCCTCTTCTCTCCAACGTATACCTCCACCTCTCCAGGTTTTCTTCCACCTGCTCCCTGCTCTCACTACAGATCACCATGTCACCTGCAGACATCGTAGTCCATGGACACTCCTGTCTGACCTCATCTGTCAGCCTGGCCGTAACTATAGCAACAAGAACGTGCTCGTAGCTGATCCTTGATGCAGTCTCACCTCCACCTTGAACCCATCCGTCACTCCTACTGCACACCTCCCCGCTGTCATACTGCTCTCATCCAAATCCTGTACCACTCTAACATTCTTCTCTGACACCCCAAAATTCCTCATGCAATCCCATAATTCCTCCCTCAGCGCTCTGTCGTATGCTTTCTCTAAATCCACAAAGACACAAGGCAACTCCTCCTGACCTTCTCTGTACGTCTCTCATCAGCCTTATACGGCCGCAGTTCCACACCTCCACCGGTATGTCCTCAGCAGCAAACACCTTTCCATTCTTCCCCCTCTTCAAAGCAGCGACACTTCATCTTTAACGATCCTCTGAACTTCATGTCCTAAATCCTAAACATTCTCTACCCCTCTCTCGCTCTCATTTTCTTCATTCATAAGTTCTCCAAAATACTCCTTCCATCTTGTCTTAATAATCTCCTCACTTGTTTGTACATTTCTATCTCTATAATTAGTCGCCCTAGCCTGCTGCGCATCCTTCCCACCTCCCCCTTTTCTCCTTCCTTAGTGTCCAACCTCTCACCCCACTCATCATAGGTTTTCTTCATCTCTCGTGCTGTCCCTCTTTTTCTACAGCCTCTGATGATGGTGTGGACAAAATGCTAAACAATAACTGACTAGGACAAAGAAAACAGGAGGGATGTGAAGGAGGCCAACTGCCGGGCGACCACTACAGACGATGGTTCTGTTGCTATATGCCCTGTGATGAATTGCCGACTCATCCAGGTTGTTACCCTGCTTCTCGCCCAAGGTAAGCTGAGATAGGCTCCGGCCTCTCTTTCTTTTTGACGATAAATATACATTTATTAACTACATAAATTATTCTAACCGTAAAGGTAAAATATTTCTGACCTCCTATATATAAGTGCATACCGTAAAAATAATTCAACATCGGATTTATGGGATACTGTTGGTTCTTTAGAGCCGATGATAACCAGCAACAGGAGTTTGTGTCTCAGAATCTGAGGCTGTGTGAATGAAAAAACTGTTCACAAAGCTACATGACCCTGTTGCTATTTACATATCGACTTAAAGGATAGAGTATTTACTTGATTGCTGTTTAATATATCCCACCAACTGACAGATGCTATTGTCATGAGATAAACTCAATTGTATTCACTTCACCTTCAGTGGTTACAGCGTTATGGCTGACAGGTGTGTTAACCAAGAGCAGAATAGTTCCTCTTGTTTTTAACGAATAATTGCAATGTTACCGTCACCTATCCGATACGGTCAGTATGTGTGAACTGTATCCTTGTGGTTGTCCGTGGGTGGTGCAGGAGAAATTAATCTTACCACCCTCTCTTAAAAATAAAGTAACCCCATAGCACCCTCAAAAGATAACCTCTGGCGCTAGCACTGGCTTTGACGTAATAAAGGGGACCTACAAAATTTGATGCAGGTGGTTTTAATGTTATGGCGGATCTTGCAATATGACATGAAATAGTGTTTTTTTGGAAATGATGAATCCTTTTGCAGCTTTTTTTGATAGTAGGTATACTTCTAGTCAGAGATACATCTGACCAATATTTTTTTACAATACTAAATAATGAAAAGTAATATTATAAAATGCTGAAATTGTGAAGTATGTGAATTTCTGGGTTTTCCCTTAATTATTAACAAGTTGAAGTAAACATTTTTTCTTTTTGTTAGTACAAACGCAAAATAAACATTTCTTTTCTTTTCTTTTCAAAGCACAATTCCTGTTATTTTGCATCTTTACCAAGATCATACAGGGTTGGGAAACATCTTCTGCTTAGCAACAGGCTATTTAGTGCCCTCAGAACCAGCATTACAGACCTTTGATGTTGGCAGAAGAGGTGCAATGGCGTAGTGCTGCCCCCTACAACTACGTTAGTCATACTGATGGTTATTTGTATTTTTATGCAGTCCAATACTGTGCTTATATAGAGTATAACAAAGTATAATACTTCATTATTGTCCCTTTGTAAAGTGTTCAGGGGTTTGCACATTGTATTTAGACAACTTTTTACTTATGCACAGGAGATTACTTTAAAATTTTCATTTGCATGCTTTCCGACATCAAGTTGTGAGAGCATACTTATGAAGGAAAAATTGCACTTGCAGTGTTTTGTACTCATAATCTTTAATATAATTATTCACAAAAATCTAACAACTACATTAAATAACCAAATAAAAAAAGACATTACATTCTCAACATGAAACTAACTTTTTTCTCTAAAACTTAAGAGCTCCTACTCAAACAGGTGAACCTAAAAATATAAGACACGACTGTAAAGTTCTTCAGTTCCAGTGTAATCGCAGGATTTCTTAGGGGTGCCAATAATTATGGCACACACGTTTTGAAGAAAAATATGTTTTATGTTTCCAATTTAAAGAAGTTTTCTTTTCTTTAAATTTTTTTTTTTACACGAATGAAAGGTTAGAATCTTAATAATCTTAATAATCTTTAATAATTTGAGCTATAAATCATTAAACAATAAACATTTTGTATCTCATTTTACTCATTCTTTATTAAAGGGTGCCAATAATTGAGGCGACCGTACGTCATGCAGGGTGTCTGGATGTTTTTAGTCTTATTGAAAAATGTAATTTCATTCCGTCTCAAGTGCGTAGCTGGCACTCGCTGACGTGCTTTGTCCCAACTTGCACTGACAGAACAAACGAATATTTTAGCTTTTAGTTTAGTTATCATGGAGAAAACTTGTTCGGCCATGACCAATTGACTGTGGTCCAAATATAAAAACGGTTGCGTTCTTAGACCAGCTGCTGGCCATTTTCAGCAGTGAAACCTTAAAAAACACTTTTTAGTGTTCACCACTTATCACTCGGGAGGTCGATCAATAGGTGGGATACCCCTCTAGCATATGTGGTTATAGACAAGAACTCCTGGATGTATTCTTAACAACCCCAAAGTCACAATTATTATTGATTATTAGAATTTCCTTTATTATTTCAATGGTCAATGCAAATAAGAAATGTTGATGTTTATGTGTAGAGGCAAAAATAACTGTATAGAGGTCATTTTTAGTACAGCATGTAGATATTTGTTATAACCGATGTATTGCTGTAAAAGATCTTAAACATTTTTGTACACTGGAATGCTTTTCGTTATTTATTTTATTAATTAAGATTATTTTTTGACTGTCCACAAGTTGTTTTTGTTATTTCAATCTTTTTACTGGAGCTTTCTGATATCGTTTATTCTGTCTACACAGCAAACCAAAATGGAATGAACCATTAAGAGCGGAAGAAGGCGTGTGACGAGTACTGGGTTTGGGTGAACGGCATTATTCCGTTGCATTGACCATTTAGAAGCATCTAAGATTCCAGTCTTGGACGGGAGTCTCACTCTTTTTCTTTTATTAATCGAAAAATAAAAAAAGAAGTCTCGCTCCTTTACAGTTTGAACACATCACTGCTGCAAAGCCCTGCAGGGGGCCATGGAAACACGAAGCAGCATTTCTGAGATTCTTTCACATTGGTTTAAATGCTATGTTGACACTAGTGAGGTCTGGTAGCTATGTGCTGCAGAGTGTTGGCCGGACAGAGACCTGTGGTGTTTTCAGTGCCATCAGCCATACTGCTCTGTGTAATGAGCACTCAACCAAACTAGAATGTGTTGAGTCAGCTGCTCTGCAAGCCTCTGTCCCTCCCCATCCAGCTATTTACTCAAACCACTGCACATGCCAACAAATACACACACTCACACACAAGCAAACACACATCATGTTTGATCTGCATGGAGACACAGCTCCACAGACTCCACAGCGCCTTTTTTTTACCAGTAGCGAATACAAACACCCGAGGCAGGGATCAAGCGGTGCCTCAGGGTAACTGAGATAGTTCGCGACACTGAGCTGAGGAGGAAGCAAACAGGTGGGTTCAGATAGCAGGAGACGCTCAGACTGGTAGTCATTCTGAAAAGGGAGCAGCTGGACCTTTAACCAAACCTCATAGGATCACATGTAGTATGCCAAGGTAGGACAAGAAGTCCATACTGCATTGGAACATTAGGAGGTTTTTATTCATATTCTTTATTCTTATTATCTATGCTGAGAATGAGTTTTTACACTCAGAGGAGTCTTGATCCTCTGTTAGTTACACAATATACTGGTCATTTAATGACCATGTAATAAAGCGGTGAATCATTTAAGATTGGGTCTCTGTTGCCACCTTGCAAAACTTGTTCTCGGCTTCCTGTACACAATAATGTGTCCTCCGTAGAAGTTTTGTCTTATTGCAATTACAGACTAAAGCTGCCTTTGGAGCACGGTCAGCAAGCCTCAGTACTGTTCAAGTCAGGCTCGGGATTTTACTGCATGTCAACTTCTCTCTACCCATCTTTTCTGGGTCCATTTCATGACAAGCAGAAATTAAATGTAAAAGCTATCCCTGGGGTAAGTCAGTACATATTAAACAACTCTTCTTCTCGATCAAGTATAATTTGGACTTGCAATGTTGTTGTCTTAAAATTAAATGCAGACTAAAGTCGGTAAGAAGGATTTGCGTTACAAAACAAATCCCAAGCTCCTTGATACACCCAATGCAGAGTGACGGACAGTGCCAAACACTGGGTTCAAACCAATGCAGTTGTCAATGCAACAATCATTACCCCTGTTGTTTCAACCATGGGTGTACTGGTCATAAAACGGGGTGAAGAGGCGATTGTTTCCTAAATTCAGTAAAAATCAGGAGAGAAAATTCCTTTTTTTTCAGCTCCATTGATCAGCCCAGAATTTGTAGTTTTATGATGCATTTACGTATCCAGTCTTGCACTTTCCAATCTCCGTACAGACAATTGGTGCCACCCTTATAATGTTCAAACATGTTTGATATTCAGGTGTGAGATCTGGATGATTGCGTTATTACTTACTGAACAGGATCACCTTTGCAAATTTGCCAGGTTGACAGTTGACGGGTATTAAACCGATGTCCTGCTTCGAGTTCTTACTTAAGAATCGACAGTACACGATGACTGCGTCTCCGCAACCATTTCCTTATTGACTCACATCTCCGTCAGAGAAGACTGAGAACAAGAAAATAGCAACGCTTTTATTACAACAGAGGATGTGTAATAACTAGATTTTTTGTGCTCCGACTCTTCGGGGAGATGGAGATTTAAGAGTCTCTGCTTTGAGCAGCAGCATGGACAATCCCCCCCTTTGGAGTCTGGATACTGGTGGTGGTGGCTGATGACTCTGCTGAGGCTGGTGAATGGTGAAGCTGAGGGATCTGTGAGGACCAGGTGGTGATGGGGAGGTAGAGGGCACGTGAACCAGCAGCGTGGAAAAAACTAGATAAATGGAGAGAGAGCCATATATAAAAGACAGCAGCTGATGGTGATGGGCAAATCATACAGGTGTGACTCAGTAATTGGAGGAATGAGGCCACCTGAATGAGTGCAGCTGATATCAATTGATGCACCAGATGTGGAAAAGGTGAGAATAATAGAGTGTTATGAGCAGTAACCCAGTAAGCCCGAGTGTGCAAGAGGACAGTCTTTCTGATTTAACTTTCGATAGACATCCATTTTATTTATTTTTCTAATCGCAAACCAGGACGATTGCTTTGCTTATTTTTGACAGACATTTTGTGAGACATTTTGTTTACATGTATAACAGATTCTCTGACATCACATGAGGCGGAGCATTCATGGCTAAATTGTAATGAAATCCTGCAGCGTGTGACACCCCTTCACTCTCAAATAGAAAGATCCTCCAAGGAGATGTGTGAGAGTGTGTGATGAAACCAAATTTCTCCACCAGTGATGACCCTAGAAGTCCTGTAGTGTGAGCCGGGCTTTAAAATGATACGACTGTAGCTAGTGGTGGTGCTCTGCTAACGTATTGCTCATACTAATCCTGCTCTGTTGACACTACCTGTTACTTTGCATCACTGAATTCAACACAAAGCAGTGACCTTTCTAGTAAAGCTGGTTTGGCATAGCCAAGACAAAACGACATTTCTTAGAATGCTTTGTTCCGCTCTGTGTACAAAGAGGGGTTTATGTGGCGGTGTTCATAATTTCTCCGGTTCGGGCTGCAGCTGGTAAAGTATCCGAGTCCCCGGCAGCCTTCTATGACCTGACTAGTAATGCTGATCGTTTTGTGACCTGTGGCTCACTTTACAGCGTGAGTCACTCTGCAACTATGTGTCATCAGTGAACAGACGAGCTCATAACAGATGACATGGGTTGCTATTTCTGCCGATCATGTTTGTGCAGGTTGTATTTGCAGAAAGTCTATAGAAGTCTTTAATTAAGATATGATATAATTGGTTATTGGTGACCTTATAACCTTTCCTCTTGCACCTTCAATCAGGCAAAGAAAAAACACTCACACACCAGAAGTAGCAAAGTCCAATGATCTAAACTAATGACATTTCTGCCGCTACGCATCCTGGTTTTTTATGTTTTAATCCTTACTCTCAGCCTACTGTCTTGTGTGCAAGAGGCGTGTTGAGTCATTAAATAGGTAACTTGGCACAAAATCAATATTTTGAGAGCTGAGAGGAAATAGAGCTGACGGTGCCTCAGATAAATTCCCTTCTTATTAACACATCTGTGTCACTGTTTCACAAGGCTCACAGTCCTCCACCTCAGAGGGGGACAGCTCAGCTTAGAGAGTGACAAGGTTGAAAGAAACAATCTTGAGGAAACAGTCAGGAACTTATATCTCCTCTGATGATTGTTTAACCACCCTCCTAATGCTGCTGATTGAGGGTACCGGGGCAACACCTTCAAGCAATCCGGTCCCTGTATAACCAAAGTGAGAGTTGTGTCTGTGGCCTTAGCAGAGAGTGAGTGTTCGACTTGCTATGGTTGCCCTTTGTCTCCAATTCTGTCCTTGATATTCAAGGATACGATCTCAAGGTGCAGTGGAGGTAAGGAGAGTTTCCAGTTTGGATAGCTTAGAATTGCATCTCCGCTGTTTGCAGATGATGTGGTTCCGTTTGCTTCATCTGTCCCTGATCCCCAGCAGCATTGGAGCAGTTTTCTGAATGTGAGGCAAGTCGTATGAGAGTTAGCATCTCCAGATCTGAGGCCATGGTTCTCTGCGGGGAAACAGTGGATTGTCGCATCTGAGTTTAGGGTAAGTTGGTGCCTCATGTGAAGGTATTGAGGTATCTTGGTGTCTAGTTCTCATGTGATCGCGAAATAGACTGTGAGATGGACAGGTGGTTTGGTGCAGAATCGTCAGTATGTCGGTGCTGTATTGGTCTGTTGTGAGGAAAAGGCCAAGGCCAAGTCCAAAGGGAAAACTCTCAATTTACCAGTCTGTTTACGTTCAAACCCTCACCAATGGTAGGTAGAAACCGAAAGAATGAGGTCAAGAATACAATCAGCTAGAATGATTTTCCTTTACCCACAGGGAGCTTTGAATAGAGGCGCTGCTCCCTTCACATCTGAAGGAGCCAGTCGAGGTGATTCGGGCATCTGATTAGGATGCACTCAGGACGCCTCCCTTTGGAGGTTTTCCAGGCACGTGCAACAGGGAGGAGATCCGTTGGTAGACTGGACTATATGTCTCATCTGGCCTGGGAACAGATCAGGATTCCCGAGGATGAGCTGGAGAGTTTTGCTGGGGAGAGGGATGTCTGGAATGCCCTGCTTAGCCTGATGCCGTCGTGACACGTCACTGGATAAATGGAAGAAAACGGTTGTTTTCATCTGGATGGATGACAACCAAAAATCCAATAACCACTTGCTTAAGAATATTCGTTTCTAAACTAAAAGAATCAATGTTCCAAAAGATACATGGACTCCAGAGCTTGACGGCTCTCTCCCTGTGGTTGGTTACTTTAGTGATTTGACTATAAACTAGCATGAGTTGTTTTCGACCCCTTAAATATGGCCATTACAGACAACTCAGAGAATGACTCGCTGATAAACTCATCAGAATCAGGGCAAAACGCGTCATCAGTAGCTTCATAATTTATATTGCAGACATAAAAAATTACAGGAATTAGTGTGTAACAAATAAAAAAAGAGATGAGGACATTTTAGAACTGGGACATGGTACATTTGGGTGTTGAAAGAGAAGTGAAGGCATTCTACAGCACAAGTTTTCCCCACATAATTAAAATATGTAACTGTCCATAGGGTTCTCAAGAGAAGAGTTTGTTGTTGTGTATTTTTCATAATACAATCATATACAGATCTCCCTGGGTGTAGATTTGGCATATGCATTCCTGTTATGGAGGTGAACAATGGCCCTAGGGGCAGAGCTGGGAGAGTTTGTGCTTCCACTGGATTTGCATGTGGTTGATAGTTTGGGTAAATGCATGAAGAGACAGATAAAGAGAGGAGAGTGGGCAAATGGAGGCTGCCCTGCATAATGTTACACAATATGAAGCCTTTTCATGAGAAGGAATGGAAAGGTGTGTCTTGTACGGGCCGATTGTTCTTCTGGTTGTCAAATCCTTCATGTTGTTACATCTTCTAGCGGTTTGTGCAGGAATTAGGAATCACGTACAGACGCAAGAGGCAATAACAGCTGAGTTACAGTTCAGTCATTTAATAGGACACGACTGAACTTCTTAGCAACTGTACCTGATAGGAGGTGACAGAAATGGAAACCAAGGCATTGTTTGGAATTATTACTGTTGTCTGATATTTTCCCCAGGAATAGTTGGGTCTTCCTTTATAACTCCATAAATCATAGTGCGAGAAAGAACAGGAGGGATTTTAGGAAAGGTCAGTTGAATATTAGAGGGAGCTTTATCTCCAAAAACTAATAATTTCTCAACCGTTGGGTCCCCCAATTATTATTTTCTATTTGTATTTTTTTAAATAATATTATTTTCATTAATTCTCTTTAACTAAAGGGTGGGAAAATAAATAAATAAATAAAGTTTCGCCAAATGATTTGGTCTTTATTTCCATCTCCTGCGAACCTTTCAGTTATCGCCTTTCTCAGAATAAGAGCTCTCGCTAAATAAAGACCAAATAAATTAGTGAAACAGAGACGAGTCAACCTGCATTGGAATTTTATCAGTGCCACTGTTTATCTTTTTGAATGCTTGTTGTGATACAACAAGATTTTTTCTTGTTGAATTTTGATCACTGTTTGCATCCGATAGATACAAAGTATTTTGTGGTTAACCTTTGTTTTTTATTCAATTTTGTTTGAAGAGTTGATACTGATTAATATCAACTAAAAACAAAAAATAGAAAAAACTAAAAACAAAGTTACTCTTTCAGAGCACTCTATTTGCAAAAAGCCACATGAATTCTGATCTGATCGTTCTCATTCATGGCGCGTGGCGAGATCTTGGAACAAATACGATTAAAATCTGATAAGAGATAAGACAATCCTTTATCCGTCCCACAGCGGGGACATTTGTTTCCACACAGCGCTGAAAAATCCCATTTGTGCCAAATTAAGGCAAATATAAAAGTTCTGTCACTTCAGCCTGGTGATTTCATCATAGCTTTAATCTTGTGCATAGAAAGTGCTGGAAATATCAAGATGGTAGCTGTAGGAACAGTTTCAATGCCCATCGAAGCAATTGTGATTAGGTCAGCACAACTGACAATTCTTCAAATGAAGAACCTGTGTCAATTATTATGTTGTTGGAATAAACTTCCACATTTAAGTTTCTCCCAGAGGAGGTCAGGTGCCTTGTCAAGGTCGGCCACCATGCTCAGCTTTGACATGTCAGGAAGACAGACGTGCTGACGGTTTATCTGGAAGGCTCTGCTTGGAGAAATGGGGGAGGGAGATATAAGGAACAGGGAGGAGGAAAACAGGGAGTGTGATAACAGCTCTGGGAAGAGTTGCTGGCTCTATGCTGTTTGGTTTCCCAGCAGCCTGCTGAGCTCACGGATTACTCCGCACCAGTGCCTAGAATATGAGAGCTGGAGCTCTGATGTTCTGTGAACCACATGGTAACGTACAGTAGCAGACGTCATTGTGCGTCTGCTCTCTATGACGGTGTATTACCTGGAATTGGGTGTTGCTTTTATTTCCTTGTTCGGCAGGATAGTTGGGATCTGTTCCAGATAGTTATCAGCATGTGTTGTTAATGTGTGTGCGTGAGTGTGTGTGTGTGTGTGTGTGTGTGTGCTCTGTTTGTTCAGCTGTTTGTGTCTTGAGATTTCCTGTTAGATGGATTGATAATTCCAATTCCAGTCTCTGTTAGTGTGGACTCCCTTCATCCAGTCTGTCTACTTCTCTCTTGACTTTCTGCATGTATTTAGGATTGAACATTATTATCCAGTCAGGGAACGATGGCGTGGAAGAAGAGCATGACTTAAAACTTTCATGCACACTGTCCTGTCTTTCCGTCTTTCCTTCCGGACTTTTCAAGCTTTCGTCACCTGTAAACACCGGGGCATGCCCAGGCACTGCCCAGGTATCGGTATGTGTCAGTCTGTCTGCCTCTCAAACCTGTTCCTAAAACCTTAACACATCTGAGTTTGGGCTTGAGTTCTGGCCCCGTTTTAAAAGAATACGTGTTATGGCTTTATGTCATGAGGATACAAATAAGGCAACTGTATTCCATTAATTAAAGGGAAAAGAGATGGATACATTTACTAAAAACGGTGATTATTAGCAGGATTACAAACCCACTGATCTGCTCAGTCACATGTTAAGTGTCAAGACCCGGTGTCACAATAAGAGACAGCCCTAATGTCCAAAAACAAAACACTATTGATAATTGACTGCTGCATGCGCCCCTCTGTCCGACATGCACACGGTGAAAATATCAGAATGAATCCGTTTAACCAGGGTCCTGTCGTTACGGGGGCTTTTTCTGTGTGGAGTTTGCCTGATCTCTCTACTAAGTGTAAGTTTCCTCCAGATACTCCAGCTTCCTCCCACTGTCCAAATTCAATACAGGTTATTTATGACTCTAAATTTGCCCTTAGGTGTGAGTGGTCGTTTGTCTTAATGTGTCGACCCTGACTAACTGGCAACGTTTCCAGGGTCTCACCCCACCCCTCTCATAATGTTGGCTCCACTTCATCAAATCAGACGGAGACTGCAGAATGATTCTAGACGGAGTGAAACTGAAAGCGTTCAGATAACAATTGGAAGCAGTGGGGAAAAAAAACCATTTATGTAAACAAAACTGCCCTTCTGCCTTCTGTTTTGGAGCACAGTCAAGGGCAATTCTAGGATCAAACCTACAGGGGGTGGGGTTGGGGGCTCATCCTTTAAAGAGAGTGACACTCTGGCTTGTGCTGTATAACTAGTACCTTTCATAACTAGTAGGTTAAACCATTTTTTCTCCATTTTCTGTTAAACACGACATCCTTCACTGAAGAAAATGTTTTGTTGACCCTACTGTGATGGAACAATACTTAATTTTATTATATTTTGATTCACTTGTCGATATTATAGAATGGTCATCGTCGCGTGTTAATATGAAACATCTCCAAAAACTATTTTATGGATCATTTTCCCATTTTAGACCCAAATAGACCTTAGAGGAAGAACTGGATTGATTTTGGACAAGGTTCATGTTTATTTCCGACACTAGGGGGAGTTTTATCTGTTTTTTAACTGTTGGTCCGATTTACCCCAAATTTGTTGCATATGAACTGAATCGGTGAGATCTATCTTGAAATTTCAAATCATGAGTTCACGTTTAACTTGAGGAGTTTAATCAGAGGGATTGTTTGTACAATGCAGGGGCTTTGGGGCTGGGTAAGGTTGGGATTCAAACCCCGAACCTTCTTTCTTTGAGTTCACAGTTCCTAGCTGTTCCATCAGAAAGAAATGATTTTTGGATTCTCTGCATGTGTGTATTTGACATTACTGCAGAATTGACAATAAAGCTCCTTGAACCTTGAATCTAACCGCCGCCCAATCATGCTGCCAAAGTTTCTAACCAGAATAGAGTTGCAGCATGTCTGAATATTCGTACGCACGGCTGTCTGTGGAAATGAAATTAGAACTATTTTTTCGTATTACTTATAATTGAGAAAAATGTACTTCTTCTAAACAAGGGTGCTACGATTTTAAAATTAATTTTGAAAAAAAGTTATGGAGGATTCAACAACTTATTAAATGAACTGTTGTTACATTGTTTTTATTTTTAATTTTTAATCTGCCTTGTAAGGTGACCTTGAGTGTTTTGAAAGGTGCCTATAAATATAATTTATTATTATTATTATTATTATTATTATTATTATCATGATAGAGGTTCTGGTCCAAAACTCTCAGTCATTCCCTCTACTTGTTCTTCATGTAAGTTAGACTCCAGGAGTTCTGTTCACATGTCATGCTGTGATTCCAACACATTCCTGGAGCTGCTGGGTGGACATTGTAGTTTAGCCCCTGCAACAGACTTCCATTGGAAAGGTGAATGCCTTCCACCTGCTGACAGATCTGCATCTTTCTACATCTTTTTTATCAAAACCAGCCTTCATCCTCTGTAATTACCTGTTCTGGCGAAGGTTGAGCAGGGAATTTTCCCTAATGGAGCTGCTCTGGCACTAGTCCTAGTGCCAGAGCGTCATCTGCACCAAAAGGAGAGAACACTGTTACCGTTTTTTCTTCTTCAGTTGAGTCAGATGCACTTCAGGCTATAGCAACAGATTATAAGATTGCATACATAGACTATATGTGACCGGGTTTACTTCTGCATTGTGTTTATTTATTCTCGGGACCGCAAATCTCTTTGGAGATGCTCTCCGTTTATTCTGTCAACATAAAAAGACATGTGCCACCGTTCACATACATTCAGTCCCTCCAGCTCTTCACTAAATTAAATTGAAAACAAAGAGTGAACCACATTAAAATCTTGACATAAACATATTTTTCTAACATAAGAATTTAACAACTTAAAATGTACCATAGGAAAATACACATATAACTAAAACAATTTAAAAGGATGCCAATGGATAATACCTCAAAGTAAAACAAGGAAGTACTAACGTCTTCCGTGAGGGAATCAAAACGGGAGAGGTTAGGGGATGAAACAATATATCTAGGGGATACCCACAAAGAAGAAATAAGGAGGGGACTCAGACATGTCTTACAAACAAAACAAAGAAGAAGCTGGAGGTCCTAACAGTCAGGTAAAACAAAGATCAAGTTAAATCTAACACATTTGGTTTGGTTATAACTAGACTGGTTACATATTTACTGTACTTCTGGAATGTGAAGCAGTCAGAGCCCTCAGATCAAAAATATGCTTAATTTCTTTTTGCTGTTCCTCAGAGCACAACTAAACTTTTGGGGATGCTGCTTTCAGTAATTACAATCATTACTAATCTCGTGCGTTGTACACGCAGTACCCCGATTGAACTCCTGAAATTAAATCTGACATTATGTACGAAAGGCATAGCTTAATTTCTTTAAATAGCACCTTTCAGATAATTAGATCCTCAGACAAGTATGAGGGATCAGCTACTTCTATTGATTTTAGGAAGGGTCGGTTGTATAGGCCTCTTTCTGCCACTGGGGGAGTTTTATCTCCAAACGTTTTAGGGCCATAATTTCTCAATTGTTGGTCTAATATAGTCCAAATTTTTCAGTTTATCATACTGATTTGACCTTCCCTATCTTCAAAGTCAAACCATATGCATCACTAATACAGTTAATTAAAAACACACAAATGTGAATTGGTACATTTGCTCATATGAGGTGTTGATGGTGAATTGAGAGGGTGTACCTGTCCCTCAGTATTGACTAGTGGCACTGTTTAAATAACATTGCAGGTACTCCTGGCTCTCAAAAGGAATGGGATTAATGCCGCTCCCAGCATTGTGTCAATCCTTGTGCTAATCCTTTAATTGTCCCAGCCTGTCCTTTTCACTCACCATGGACAGAAAGTAGGAAACGGCCAGATGCCAGGAGATTAAGCCAAACCTTTTTCACCATTCTCTTCATTAAATACACACACACACACGCACACACACACGTACACCAAAGGTTTATCTAAACACATTCCAATGTTAAATAAAAGCAGAGGCAAGTAAATCCTGTCCACGAATCAAGAAAACTGATAGCAGACTGGTTTTTAATTCTCCACTATTACAGCCTCAGGTGACTCTGTGAAGTCCCATACTTCATGATACCAATTCTATTCTACGTCATACGAGTTTGTCTTGAGCCATTTTCACTGCTGTAGATAAATCAGCCTTTTGACAGGCTCATGTTATAATGCATTTTATTTTTTTCCTGAGAATCCTCCCCTTACTTTACTTGCATGAACTCTGTTGAAGCTTGTCCTGCTGATTCTCTGACTTGTCAGTTGTGTGAAATGTTTAGCTGTCGGCCCTGAGACCCGGTGAACAGGAATTCATGCATACATTAATCATGTGGTGCACCTCCCACCTTCAAAAAAGGTGGATGTGGGAGGTGCTGTCCCACCTCCATCTTTTTTCAAGGAGGTGGGACTGCGCCAAGGAACGGCTTCGAGCCCGTTATGGTTTGTTATGGTGATGGACAGGCTGACAGATGAGGTCCGACAGGAGTCTGCATGGGAAATGATGTTCACCTATAACAGTGTGATCTGTAGTGAGAGCACGGAGCTGGGGGAAGAAAACCTGAAGAGGTGGTGGAGAGGAATGAAGGTCATTCGCAGCAAGATGTGAACAACATGCAGAGTGAAAAAAGAGGAGAAGAAGCGAGTGCAGGCAGGGTGGAAAGGCTGGAGAAGACTGTAAATTGTTATCTGTGACAGAAGAGTAGCAGCAAGAGTGAAGGAAAAGGTTTCCAGGATTGTAGTGAGACAGCTCTGCTGAAAGGTTTAGAGACGGTGGCATGAGAGAAAGACAGGAGGCAGAGCTGGAGGTGGCAGTGTTGAAGATGCTAAGATGTTGTTTGAGAGTGATGAGGATGGGCAGGACTAGAAAGGAGCCCATCAGAGGGACAACCCAGGTGAGACGTCTAGGAGACAAAGTAAAGGAGGCCAGATTTAGATGGTTGGACAGGTGAAAAGGAAGGACAGTGGCTCTATTGGTAGAAGGATGCAGGAGATGGATCTAACAGGCAGTCAAAAAAGGGGAAGAACAGTTTGATATCACAACCAGCATGAACTTTAGCATTAGGTCTCATGTTTACGGTTGCAATATGCGCACACAACTTTGGTTTTGTGTAAATTTGTATTTGGAAGCTTTTCAACATGTGACATAATGACTCAAGGTGTTCCCGGTTTCACAGGTGGTTAACTACCTGCAGGGCCCTCCAGAATTATGGGCACCCTTTAAAAATGTGATAGTTCAGTTTACTTTGTAGGATTATTTTAATAGGTTGTATTATCGTGTTTTATTTTGAAGGTTTATTTCTTTGATTATTTCCTCATACGTCCTCCTCTCTGTGTTTCCTCGTTTTAGCTGAATAATTTCCACCTGTCTCCTTCTCTTAGTTTTTCTGTGTTCCAACTCCTTCTCTCTTGGCTTGTGCTTGTGTCCTGTTTCTTACTGTGTCCTCCCTGATTGTTGAATGTTTTCACCTGTTCCCTATAGTCCTTGTTACTCTTTGTATTTCATTTTGTGTCTTCATGTCTGATATTGACAGTTCATCTGACTTCTATCTGGTGCTCCTGGTTTTCTTCCATGTTTGAGTTGCATCTATATCTCCCTGCGATAATCTCCTGCTCCTTGGGTTTTTCTGAATTCTGTCTCTTAGTTTTTGTTTCTCTTGTTTATCATTATTACCTACTTTATTATTTTCCATCTCTTTTGCTGTAGTTTTTGGATGGATATGGATATTTTTTATGATTACACTTTTTCTTTTATGTCCCTAGTGTCTTTGGAGTGTATCTTACATTTGGATCCTGAATTTTGAACTTAACCATAACAAAAAAAACATAAAATAAGATGCAAAAAAAAATTCTTTATTGTCTATATCAATGATCTTTGATTCCAATCATTTAGAAAAACTCTAAACCTTTATTTAAGCAACATTTAAAAAAACAAAACATAAATAACATCAAAAAAACAATTTAAAAAAAAATCTTTTTATTGCCATCACTAAGAAATGCTGCAGTTGAAACTTAACTGAAGCATTTTTCAGTCCTGTTTTATATTTTTTAGGTTCAACTTTTGTAGGAGTAGGAACACTTGTATCGGTAACAACAACTTCCTGCTTTATGGGGCATAAACATGAGGTGACACGGGCCTAATTTTCTCTGATGTCTTTTACAATGGGAAAGCACACATCAAAATCAACCCAGGAATTGTTCAGAAATCACAAAATAAAGGTTCTCTCATTGCCATCACTGTCACCGGACCTAAACCCCTTAGAACATCTGTGGGACGTGCTGCAGAGTCCACAAACGTGGACCTCAATATCTGAAGAAGTTGGAGAAGTTGGTTTCTTTATGGAGGAATGGTTTAAGATCTTCTCCATGTATCCTCAAACCTCATCACAAACTACTGAAGGAGACTCAGGGCTGTTATTTTGGCAAAGGGGGGCTTCACAAATATGCAGTATGCCAATAATTGTGGCACAAAATGTTTTGAAAAAAAATAGTATGACGAGAATGTCATATTTTTAGAAAACAAAATGATGTTTACATGAGTTAGAGATTTTTTTTTGTGATTAATTCAAATTAACATATAATTCAACATTAATTAAACCTTGATGCATCTCATTTTACTCATTTTTTAAAAAAATAGCTAATGATTCTGGAGGGCAATGTATAACTCCTCATCAGTGAGAACAGCTGATTGCCTCTGATTCAACCTTTGAGGATTAATCATCCCGATGAATGAGAATCCACTTAATAATATATGAATAAATGAACAGATAAATCTGAAAATCAATAAATACATCTTGTAATTGAAACAGGCTTTATAAAATTATTTTATATTTATTATTTTTAAAATTGAAAAAAATGAAATAGATTTTCAAATTTCTACATTTATTTAATTATTGTTTTATTTATTTCTGTATTAATTAATTAATTTATTTCTACATTCATCCATTCATTGTTTCATTTCTGCATTTTTTCATATATTTATTACCATATTTCAAAAAAATTTTCATGCATTTATTCCCGAATTTAAACATTTCTTCATTTATTTATTTCTAGATTTCTTTTTCCGTATGGTAAATTGGAGGGCGCGCTTTACCTCAGTCTAAAGCAGGATTGGTTTGTTTTGTAGAATCTACTCGGCCTGATATTTTTGACTCGGACTGGTAAAGCTAATCAGGCGTTGCTAACATTGAGTTTCGGAAGCTGCCACAATCATTGCGAAGATGTTAAAACTCATTTCAGCTACTTCTGTCTAAGTAATTACATTTCTTTTAAATGCAATCGCTAGTAAGTTAAGATCATTAGCGAATGATGTTGAGAACAACACATCAAATGAATATCTTCTATTTTGTCTGGAAAGAGAAATGGACGGGTTCGTGCAGCTCAGTGCTGATATGGATGTGGCTTGGTGACCTTGTGACCAAGTGAGACAGCCTTCAAAAAGTTTCCTGTCAACTTGACCTCCGCTCAGACGCAGAGGGGGTGAACACTGGCCGTGTGTAGATTCTCATTCTTCCAGGTCATGGTAATTCATGTGCGTCGAATCCAAAGCAACCGGACCTCTGTTTGACTTGGAAACATCTTCAAGCCAAACAGAAGTCCACTTACTTGGATTCAACCCAAATAGATTTGATCCGACTCCATTGCTTCTGTCTGGTTTGCTGAACAAACCAATCCTGCTTTAGACTGAGGTTAAACTTTGACCTCCTCAATACCATACGGACACAGAACTATAGAAATAAATATATTAAAGAATGTAGGAAGACGGAAATAAAACTATCAATAAATAGATGAATGTAGAAAGAAAGAAATACGGAAATGAATGAATTACTAATTAAATAAATGTAGAAATATGAAAATGAATGAAAAAATGTCAAAATAAATAAGTTAACTTCGAGATTTGATTCAAATGTAAAGTGTGTTATAAATAAAATGTATTATTATTATTATTTTTATTAAATACACAAATTAATGAATTAATAAATGTAGGTATAAATAAAAAAAATGAATAAATATAGTAATAAATATAAATTTATTTAATGAAACCCTTTTCAATGACATGAGACAAATGTATTTATTAATTTGTTAATTTTTTTATATATTTATTTCCAAATCTATTTATTCATTTGTTAAATTCCGTATTTATTTATTTCCAAATGTATTTATAAATTTTTGTATTTATTAACTTATTCATTTATTCAAACATTTCTGTATTTATTCCTGCATTTATCATTATGTCACTTTTTGTCCTCCATATTCCTCTAAGTGGTAATATAATGACGTTCTCCACAGGCTGCAGCAGGGGATATCTCAGCGGTCACTTCGCAGCAGGCGTCCAGCTCTGAGGTGAAGGACACCATGAAACGCCTGAGCTCCAACTCAGAACATCGCTCTCGGATCACCTCTGACCTTCCTTGTTTGAAGAACAATGAAGCAGGTGATTCAGGAACTGTGGCCGCCATGCATGCTGTGAAGGGATTTTTCATAGTCAACGGAATAGAAAAAAAAAAAATCACACTAGATAGCGAGACAGTGGGTTCGGCTAAATTTAACCGCCCCTGCCTTCAGAGGTTAAATATGGGTTTAACCCTTTAATGTAACCAAGAGGAAAAATATGGGAAAATTATAAATTTTTTATACTTTTGATACCCAATTGGCCAAATCATTTGAGATTTGTATTCTATATTATTCTATATATTATAAATATTCTAGATCATTTGAGATCTAGAATATTTTTAAAAGGTAAAAAGAAAAAGTCTGTCATATAAAATGACTTCATGATGAAAATGTATATTTCAAGGAAAATATTCTTATTCGATTAACGTTGTGGTTTGGCAGGATTATAGAAAACTGTTTGAGCCTGTTTTGTGGTTGAATCCAGTTTCATTATTTGTAAGAGGTCACATGTCATGCCAAAAAAATCCTACTTATCAAATAGGACTTCCTCTATAGCCACTGTTAAAGCCTCCACCTCAGTGGCTCTTTTGACCTGTGGTGTCCCCCAGAGCTCCACCCTTGGCCCCTTACTGTTTAGCATATACTTGCTAGCACTGGGTAGTATTAAAAACAGGTTCATCTACAGTTTTCAATAAGAAATAGTCACTCGAAATAAGCTCAACCAAACAGTTGAGCAGGAAATTAAGTATGTTTAACAATAAAGTAGTTATTAATCAGCTGCAGTGAACTGGATTCACTTTCATAGGGTAATTAAAACATTTTGTACATTCATTTAAAAAATCGATTTGATTTTACAATTAACCATCTTTCTGAAATGTGTGACTATACTTGCTTATATGTAATCTATACTCTTTGACGCAAGGAGGGGATTCAGGCTCCTATTGCCCTGAGGCCCAGCAGGACAACGATGCCGTCTTTCCCGTCAGTCTCACCTCCAGCTCCGGTCGCCCATCCACTTTCAGGCAGCCCACCAGCGTCCATGGCCGCTCAATCTCAATATCAGTGGTACCTTGTTCATTGGACCACAGATCTTACATATCAGCTGAGGAAATGACGGACGCCTTCACCTCAGAAGCAAGCAGCCCTCCAGCCACCGGAGCCTCAAAGACTCGCAATGTCAAGAACTACTACTCTCCGTTGACGCCCTCCAGCAAGCTGCTGCAGCTCATCCCCAACATCCTGCTGATGAGGGGCAAGAGTCAGGAGTCCCAGCTGGCCAACCGCATCGAGGATCCAGCTACACTCAAGTGAGCTTCAGGGGGAATAGTTCAGTCAGGTCTCTTTAGATTTCATCCACTAGATATCAAAACAGAAACCGAGTTAAAATTTCACCTTCATTTGCATGAGAAATGTTTGCTGTAAACAGCAAAGTTTCTCCTTTAAACACAGTTCAGCATTTATACCACAAAACACAGTCCTCCATGATTTTTTGTTTTTTTTAATCCGCTTTCTGTTGATTCCAGATAGGAAAGTGAGATGAATGCACACCATGAACACATTTAGGACCAACATTCCTCTGTGTGCACAGATGTGTAGAAATAACTTTGCTTCTACAGAGTGGAAATGACTGACACACTGTTGCACAACTCTATCCTTTGAAATCTATTTTCAGCAGAGTTTGTTGTCTGTCCAAAGAGCAAAATTGTCATGAAGCTGGTTGTTCTGTCCAGCTCAGGCCAAGGCTCGGACCCTTTGGTGTGATTCTTCGTTCACAGGTGTATAAAGGAAGACAAATTGCCGCCATGTTTGAAGTCCGTCTCTGTCTTTGCAGGGCCTACAAGAAGAACAAAGGGTCACCTTTTATTAATATTAATGGCTGTGGGAACATCCCTGACGACTCGGCACTGCGGTCACCGCTGCCCTCTGCCCGAACACCAGGTCCGGTTCCAGCCACAGGCCCATACATGATCCCTGGTAATGCAGCCATACTGGAGAGTGATCCTCCGTTTTTAGACAGGATATCAGCTTTAAGTCTCATGCATGAATGTTTTTTCTGTCCCACCCATAGGACCATTCTTTAAGCATATTTCTCATGAATCCACCGTGATCTTGATTTTATTAATGGGATGCATCTCACTTCAGTGCCTCTTCCATCTCTCAGATTACACATGGACCTTTTAGTTGATCCGACTGAGCAGAAATCTATGAAAAATGTCACATGTCTCAAATCTATGAAAGATGTGAGACATTTGACCTTCTTCAGTATAATTCCCAATTTTTCACAACATAATGATGCTTTCAGAGAAATAAACAAAAACTTTTAAAGACGATATATATTAAAGACTTAATCAAATAAATAAAACTGTATTTTGTTTCTACCTTGAGAAGGGGTTTATGGAGATGGTTAATTTTTAAAGCCACTTATGTGATTCCTCAGGAATTCAGCTGACTAGTGTGTTTTCAGATTATAATCTTGTCGTCATATTGACTCAACCTGATCATCTTCAGTGAGGATGAAGACTTAAAATGAATAAGCAAATTGTTTTTTCCATCACCATTATTATTATGTCAACATTTGTGTGTATTAGTTTATTTTTGCTCCAGGGCCTTCTTTAAAGGTCATCTCACTTAAGAGCAAACGGGAAGTATGTAACAAATGACAAATACCACAAGGTTGTTTGCATCCACCATTTAAGATCAAATCTCACGCAAACGACGACCATCTGTGAGTCCTTTTCATCCATTGTCTCTTTTTGTGTTTTTGACAAGCACAGATTTGATCGTGCACAAGAGTTCCCCTCAGACACAGAGGAGGGACATCGGCCTGGCGGTAACACACAGGTCAGTTAACATCACCCCAACCAACAACCACCTCCCTGCCGCGTTCAGAATTCAAGACCATTGTAAGGCTTGAAAATTTAATGTAAGATAAAACTTAATTGTTCCCAAAAGAAATTTTTATGCCAAAGAATTCTCCATAATTAAAGTAACAAAATGTACAATAAGTGAGTAAAGACAACAAAATAGTAAAATACAGGTGATGTAATCTAATGTAGAGAGAAACAATCGGATATTATTGTGATCAGAGTAAATTAGATCGATTATTGAGGAAAAATTTTATGCGGATTCGTCCATTTATGTCTGAATTATTCTCAGTCTCTGAATCTACCGATCAGTCTCTGAATACGCGCTAGCCTAGTTGCTAGTTGATCCACTCACAACGCTCGTTTGTTGGAATATTATGTAGCTGGTTGTCTCCTGCGCCTTCCACTTCAGTGTCTCTCTTCAGCCCACTGTGACCCAAGCTCCACCCCCAAAGGAACCTCAAAGGAATCAAAGGGACAAAGGCATCAACAATAAAGGACAGTTTCAGGAGAGCGCCTCGGCACATTTGGACCTCATTACTCCAAACGGCTTAGTTTCATTTTATCTTAAATTCTACGAATCACGTAACTTCACCAAAATGTAATCAGCTCTAGGATATAACAAAACCTACGTCTTGGTCAAATTTCATGCAGATTTCTCTATTGGTTTTCCTGTAATCTTGGTAATCAACAAACAGACAAATGAACAGAGGTAAAAACATTTCCACAATGGCGGAGGGAATGACGATAAAGTGGACAATATTAGTTACTTTGTCACATTAGTTCTCGTGAAAATACCGCCTGTCAGTAGCACACTGCCCATAAGTCGCTTCAGTTTGGCACATTGACACGAAGATTGATTTTATTGATTGAATGACCTTTCCTGTAGCTAAACCAGTTTGCTGTTTGTGGCCTCTTTGCTCCTCCTGACACTAAATGCGATACTACACTAAAACAAATGTCTTGTTTCTTTCTGTTCCTTCAAGGTTTTCAACCAAGTCCTGGCTGTCCCAGATCTGCCAAGTCTGTTCCAAGGGCATGATGTTTGGTGTCAAGTGCAAATACTGCAAGTAAGATGATAGAAATGTAACCCCCTCATAAGCCAACCCCAGCCCCTCCTGTGGATTGATAGAAAGGGTGTCACAAAATCAGCTTCACCAAAACTGAAAAAAAATTTCCCTTAAGAAAAAGTGTGAATTTGGCATGAACAGAGCACAAACCACAACTCTTTGGGTTCGTGTTGCTTCTCAATACCTTAGCCTGATTGACTCCCTTAGAAGAGGTGCTGTAGCAGAAACGTTAATGTTTTCCCTTTGTGCTTATTTCATTTCTTTCTTTACATTTATAAACACAAATATTTTCTCTCAATCTAATCTAAAAAGTTTTTTTTCACAATATAAATCTCTTTTATGATTTCTAAACATTGTTCTATGGTGGGAGGATCGTCCTTATACCAGTTTCTTATTGGCGATCAGGAGACTCTTGATTATATATTGATCCTCTTATGACATTTCCTTTTATGTTACCTTAATACATTACTTTAAAATACTTAAGTATTAAATTTAGGATTTCTGTAATAATGGCATGTATATTATCCCATAATAAATGGTTTACTTCTTCATTTCCACAGACCGGCCAGCGTGATTGTTGAGACGCGTCTTGTTACAATATAACATATTTATCTGTTCACAGATTAAAGTGCCACAACAAATGTACCAAAGAAGTTCCTTCATGTCGGATATCCTTTCTCACATGTGAGCATTTTTTTCTTACACTTTTTCTTCTCATAAATGGAATTGTCTGCTAAAAACCTTTCATGGTCTCCTTAAAAATTATGAAAAGCCCTGTAAGTGTCCATCAGTTTATAACACCTCTGTTAGAAAACTGGCATATATACGTATAGTTTTCATCTCAATGTTCAAATGACAAAGAATCTATGACCAAAGCTAGAGCCAGAAATTATCTCCTGAATATATAGAAGTTGAACAGCAGAATCACGCAGAGGTTTAGCCCTCTGGGGTGATTTTGGATGTTGCGGGGTTTGAAATGAACTGGGATATTATGTTTGGAGAATAAACATAATATAAAAACCCCTGACTCCCCACCAGACCGGTAGAACTGAAGAAGCCTCTTTGATGAGGGTTAAAATGTCTTCAAGCCAAAAGAGAAGTCCATTTGCTTTGGATTCACCTGGATAACACGGGGCAACCCATGTTATAAAACCTTTAAACGTTATTAAACGGGGTCCATTTTGCACCAAGGCGGTTTTAATAAAACATATAACTTTATCGAACAGTTCAACAACAGGATGGTGAAAATGACTCGGTTAAGTTACATGCTTTTAGATTCTTAGGGTAGACGAGACATTCGCTCACTGGGGCTTCTTAAACATGACGGCCAAAAACTTTTGGTCTACAAAAACCCACCCCAAGTCTCTGACACCACCGCTTCTTGCTTTTAATCCAATTTTGAGGGTCCAGGGCTGTTCCAAGTTAGACACTGGCCTAGCCTTTATTTTAGTACTTCCGCTGACATCAATGCAAATTGGCAAATTTTCTAAACATTTAGGTTCCATTTTTACAAATTGATTTTTTTATTAGCATGCACATTTTAGATTTAGATTTAGCATTTAGAGCTAAATGTGCCAAAATCAGCATGTGCCAAACAGCGCCCCATAATCGTATAAAAGTCCCTCTTTTTCTTGTTTCTGTACTGAGCCAAGGACCGTGACCCCAGAGTTAGAGGTTGACTGTCTCATACCTCTAAAATCCAATTTGCCCAAGAAAGATCGTTCATTAAAACATCTCCAGCCAACTGATTTTAAACCATTAAAAGTCAAATCTCTGTCAGCGTTTATAGCAAATTCGAGAACCTCTCATCCAGTATTTGTTGTGATGGTAAATAAGTCGATGTACTCCTCTGACTTGCAGTGCCCAGAATACGGAGGGCAGAATCTGTGCCGTCAGACATTAATAATCGGATTGATCACGCCGCAGTGATCCCACTGCAGTTTGGAACTTTACCGAAGGCCATAACCAAAAGGGTGAGTACAGGTCGCCTTTCTGAAAATGTTCTGGGGGCTCCATTGGGAAGTGAGGTAATTGTTTTAAGGTAACAATTCTTTATGTGCCGTTGTTCTCTACATCTCCATCATATGACACGCGAAAGAAGACGCCGTCAGACTCCAGCTTTCATCGTTTTCATCTACAGCCCTCTGCTCTGCTATATTTGATTTCAGTGTCGTGTTTTTGTGTTTGAGTTTAGGAGATGTGTGTGTGCGTGTGTGTTTGTGTGTGTGTGTACGTGTGTGTCTTGGCAGGAGCCCACCCAGAGTCTAAACCACTTAGACTCAAGTACCCCATCATCAGCCACCTCCTCAACACCTTCCTCCCCCGTTCATCACCAGCCCAGTAACCCTCCGAGTGTCAATGCCACGCCTCCAACCAACCCGTCACCTCCAGGCTCTCGGGACAACTGCTTCAAATTCCCAGGTCATCTCTTTAAATGATGAATTTTAATTAGATTAGCCCAACTGTTTTGATGAAGCTTGTTTTTAGAAAACTATTTGATCCTTATTAGATTTTTTTTGGTTGTATCAGTTTACATCATTCTGTTCAACAAGTCCTCACATGCCTTAATATGCAAAACTAATCCTACGTATTCCCCCTCCGTGGCCCCGTTGCTGTCCCCCAGGGCTCCATCCTCGACCCCTTACTCTTTAGCATACTCATGCTGCCACTGCGTCATATTATAAACAGGTTCAGTCACATTCTTCAATAAGAAGTAGTCGCTGAAATTGTGCTCATCCCAACATATGAGGAGGACATTAAAGGGTTCATGACAAATGTGTCTAGGATTTTGAGAAACCCTGTGCTGCTGCTCCAAGCAGGGTTCCTGTGGAATCTAAGCCCTCAGGGGAAAAGGCCTCCAGTTCTGTATTATTCATGATTTTGTATGTGCTGCAACTTCATTCTTCAAATCCCACCAGAGATAATCTCTGGGATTCATTTTTCCGCCCCCAGACACACCGCTGATCCATGAGGCGCAAAAGTTTGTATTTTGTTTCTACACAGAACAGCATCCTAAAAAGCCTCCCGGCCTCAGGACACACCTGCTTGAACCAATCGCAGAGCACTTCCTGTTCAACTATTGCCCCATCTCCATTTACTTTTATCCTTTTACCATTTTATCCTCACATTTTGACGTCAAATGGCCAAATCAATAGCACCTGTTATATCTTCACCCTTGCTCAAATGAAGGCGAAGCAGCCGAAACGTTAGCAGGAGTTGGAATAAAGACCCAACAAATTAACAAACGAGGGAAATCACGTCCACTTCCACTATCCTACAGCCTCCCAAAACGTCAGTGTTTCATCTAGATGGTTCCGTACTGGAGGCAGTTTTTTCTTGTTCTTTTGGGTTAGCATTGGTGTAAGTATTTGAATTCAGGCACAGAGCTTTAAGGCTTTAAAGTAAGATATGATAAGATAAGATAAGCCTATATTCATCTCACAGCGAGGGAAACTTTGGTGTAATAGCCATAAAGAGAAAAATTTAATGTTTAAACAACATCAGATTAACAGAACGTGTGCGGGATAATTAATGAAGTAGTTATTAAAAGGAGCATCTTGTGTTAAAGTTGGTTGACCCTCATGATACGTGTTACACTGAGCTATTTAAACTATTCTTGTTTATTAATTTTTTCTATTTATTTCATTATTTATTTATTTAATCTTCTTCTTTTTTTGAATTGGTTATAACAAAAAGACAAGAAATATTGTGTTTTGTATATAATTTAGCTAAGAAACCTAAAAAAATATTCATTATTGTCCCACGATACGAGTGACTTATTCAGTAAAAACTGTTTCATGTAGATGAACTCTATCATGCCAGGAAAAAGAAAATAAACTTCATGACCGTCTCAGGAAGCCAAAATCGCAATTTCAAACTTGTGTCTGTTGTTGATGTGGACACGACTGAATGTTGACTTTTGTAGTTTTATATTCTGATGTTGACGTTTTCTTTCAACAGATACGACAGACTCTGCTTCCTCGTGTGCAGCGCTTCAACAATCTGGCATCAGCCATGAGCCCGGGTCAGTAACGGAGATGACGTCACCATTTTTACTGATCTTTGTTCGGACAAATTTCATGTTTGTCGACAGTTTGAGGTCATCTTTCCACCTGATACTCATCGGGGAATGAAAGGACATCCAATCTGTGTCCAACAATCCTCTGCTGAATCAAAGCAGTATGAATAATGTCAGCCTCAAAATCAATTATACAAATGAGAAAAAGGACATGTCCTGTCTGGTGGTTCTGCTCCAGGCTCAGCAGGAGGGAGAAATCACAAACATATGCCAGATAACGTACGGGAAAACTTTTATAGTGAGGCGTGGGAGAAACGCCTTGTTGAGTAATGTGAGGGTGTGATTAAAAATGTTATAAAATTAGATAAATTATGAAGAGAAGAAAAGAAAATCACCTGTATGTAATCTGTATGTGTCGGTCCTGTGATGAACTGGCCAGCCCTCATCCGGGACGGGCCTCTCGTCCAATGTCAGCCGGGATAGGCTCCAGCCCGTGACCCTGAACAGGATGAGCAGATTTGGATAATGAATGAATAATGATAAACGTATCTTTCAAGAATTGAATGATAGGGGATTCGATAATAATGCCGTTGGTAGACGTGTATGTTCTCTGAAGACTTTCTAATCTTCATGTCAATGTTCAATCGTCTGTTATCTCGATTTTACAATGTAGATACATTATATAACATATATACTCTATTGAATACTTATTGATGTGTATCTGCCTCAAACACCAAGTAGAATATTATTGGGTGTGTATATGAGTTTAATAAACCTGTTCTTCTGATGTTTGTGTTTTGTTTTTCTTAGCAGGTCACAGGAGGTCGTCTGTGAGACACAGCAAACAGCAGAGGAACGAGTAGCGGTGAGTGCTGACGCTGCAAAATACAGCATGTGGAAAATATCTCCAGCTAGAGTGTATGACACATGCACCCTCTTAATTTAATTTCATACACTCTAAGAAGACACATTGTATGAAATGCCGTTTTTCTTTCATCATATTCAATTTCATTTATCTAGCCTTCATTCATGCTGAAAAAAGAGGGCGTTCTAAAATCCATCAGAATAAAATTCTCCTTTTGACACTATTATCAAAAACTACTGAGACCAACTCCTACATCTGGCAGTTTTCTCCCATAAGATTCACAACAAAAACAGCCACACTAACAAAAAGCCAAATATTCTCAAATTATAATGAAACTTTCTTGAAATAGCAAAAAACATCAATAAAATGAAATAATAATTATAACAATAAAAATAAAAATCTGCTAATCTGGTTGGAAAATTTTGCTTAGATAGGATCCCTAAAAGAAGCTTATAATTTTTAAAGAAAAAACACCGTAATGGCCCTTTAAACTAGACAAAAATGCTCAAATCTACGCAACTTTTGCGAAATACAAGCAATGAAAAGTAATTGATTTAAAAATGTATTCACTTAAAATTAATATTTTAGTCTCTTGATTGAGCTGATTTTAAGAATCTCTACCCTCATCAAAGATTATTAATTAGTACAAAAAAAATCATATAATAATTCTAAATGTTCTTATCTTTAAAATGAAGGAAGAAAATGTTGTTCTTCTGCTGGAATATTATTTATCTAATTAAAAACATGTTTATGTTTATAAGATACATTTCCGAGAAACAAGGCTTTTATTTTTTTTACTTTCTTGAAATTCCCTTTTGCTGTGTTCGGTTTCATACATTTAAATCACATCTTTGCTTAATATACAAGGTGGCGGCCAAATGTTTTCGTTCATTCATTCATTATCCGCATAACAGCTTATCCTGTTCAGGGTCGCGGGGGGCTGGAGCCTATCCCAGCCGACAGTAGGCGAGAGGCTAATGTCGGGTACGCCCATAAAAACAAATCATGCAGTCCTATCGCATGTGTGCCCTGATTTGAAATAACGGGCCAACATCAATTCTGATGAGTAACAACGCAATAATCAGAAGACAGTCATCAGAACATTTCTCATTGTTGATGAACAGCAGTGAAGAAAAAATGTTTTCAACTAAAACTTGGTCGGGAACGGGATAATGTATTTTAGATGTGACATAACCTGATAAGGAGATTTGGAACTGGAAGAAGTCTAAATGGATAAATGGCAGATGTTAATAACATCAGTATTCACCAGACGGAGGAAACCAGATGGAGTTGCATTGTGTCTTTGTGGATTCAGAGAAAGCGTACGACAGAGTACCGAAGGAGGAATTATGGGAATGCATGAGGAAGTCCAGCGTGACAGAGAAGTATGTATGTTAGAATGGAGTGTGTATGGGTTCAAGGTGGAGGTGGGACTGCACCAAAGATTGGCTCTGAGCCCCTTCTTGTTGACCATGGCGATGGACAGGCTGACAGATGTGGTCTCTGTGGACTATGATTTTGGTGGATGACATTGTGATCTGTAGTGAGAGCAGGGAGCAGGTGGATGGAAGAAAACCTGGAGAGGTGGAGGTATGTGCCGGAGACAAGAGGAGTGAAGCTCAGACACAGCAAGACAGAACATGTGTGTGAATGAAAGGGAAACAGGTGAGGTTGCAAGGAGTAGAGGTGAGGAAGGTTGTCTTGTCCCGCCACTTTCATGGTTTTGTTTCTATGTGCTGTTAAATGCTTTAAACGGATTGTCACCAACACCCACCCACTGTTCCCCTCCCTTCAAATCTGCCTTTAGTCCCAGGAGGCGGTAGAGGAAGAGTTCCCAGCTGAGGACGCGGAAGCAGCAAACACGTGCAGCAGAGAGAGCACTGAGGAAGGTGATGAAGACGGGCTGGACGACCTGTCCTATTCCAGATATCGTCGTGAAGGTGTCGGCCGCAGTAAGGGCAATATTTCTCGTAAGGCCAGCCAGAACAGCGTGTACCTGCAGGAGTGGGACATTCCGTACGAGCAACTGCAGCTGGATGAGCTAATTGGCAAGGTGAGGACAGAAATGTGTTATAAACACTAATTCTTGGCATGAGAACAAAAAATCTACACGGCCGAGTCCAAAAAACTGGACATATATAGGTGGACTTTCATAGGTGAGAAGTAACGAAGTACAAATAATCCGTTACTGTACCTGTGCTGTAATTTACAGCCCCCCCCAAAAAACTACTTACAGCCTGTAAGTAGTTTTTTTTGGGGGGCATCTGTACTTTACTTAAATACCTATTTTTCCGAGTACTTTTTACTTTTCGCTCCTTAAATTTTGATGCAAATAGCTGCACTTTTTACTGCTTAAATTTTTGTGTACACCTGGAGGCAAAGACGCCCGTTGATGAAGTGAACAAAAACATTCATTCATTGTTTTATTCCTCGTGTTCTATATAATGGTCATTTCTGTATAAATATAAATGTATGTCTGTAAATATAATATATTTTTGCACGTTGATGGATGTCATATGAGTTGAAATATTCCTATTTCCCTTGTTATAATATTATAATGTTATTCCCTGAGGTTCAAATACTTTTACACGGCCAGTAGAAATGTCCTTCCGAGGATGAACGTTTTACTTTTTTTTTTCATATGAATAAATTTCAGAAGCTTAATTTTTTTTCACTTTTACTTGTGTAAAAAAGTAACTAATACCTTTTACTTTTACCGGAGATTTTTTTCTATTTCACAAGTAATAGTACTTGCACTCAGATAAAGAATATGTATACTTCTGATGACGGCTAGGGTCGCTGGGGGAAGGTGCACAGGGGCCGCTGGCATGGCGAGGTGGCCATCCGCCTACTGGAGATCGACGGAAACAACCAGGATCACCTGAAGCTCTTTAAGAAGGAAGTTATGAACTACAGGCAGACAAGGCATGAGAACGTTGTCCTGTTCATGGGCGCCTGCATGGCTCCGCCCCACCTCGCCATCATCACCAGGTACAGTTTTATAATCCATCATGCATCTTTAAACTATCCCCTTCTATTCACAAATATGCATTCGGGTCTACGCGTGTCGTGCTGTTTGTCGAATATTTATGCTCCAGTAACTACACTTCATGTTTTCTTCTCTGCAGTTTCTGTAAAGGTTTGACTCTCTACTCTGTTGTAAGAGAAAGAGGTCACATGCTAGACCTCAATAAAATCAGACAGATTGCCCAGGAGATTGTAAAGGTGAGCAACCGCTTTAACTCAGACAGTAAAAAAAAAGTGGTTATGAAACTATTTTGCTATCAGATGATCTATAAAAATGACGACAACGAATGGATGTTCTTTAAAGCGGATCGTTTTAGCTCAGCAGAGATAGCATTCAACATTTTATTGGTACCCTAAGGGAAAAATTCTTATGTGGGCAAAAGACTCAGCATTCCAAAATTAAGACCAAGACATCAAAGTAAGACAAAATATGCCCAAGAGCAGAAAAAATATTTATATCCCCGAAAAGGGGATATTATGGAATAGTCATCGCCGCCGCTTTACCCACAGATCCTTTTTGTTAACGCAATAACTTAGAGACTATTTTATGGATCATCATTTATACCTCCATAAATCTTTCGATTCGATCTTTCGAATTCGACTGATTTGGGGAAAGGTCAGTTGCATATTCCCGTCACTAGAGGGCACTTTATCTCCAAAATCACAGTTTTCAGGCCATAACTTCCTAACCGTTGGCCCAATTTAGTCCGAATTTTTTTATATACACTATTTCACTCCAATTATGCATATTTTACTGACTCGCTGGAGCTGTTTTTTTCTTTTCTTTTTTTTTTTACTAACTAAACACCTTTTTTCTTTAATATAACTCGGTCCAAGGCTGGTCCAAATTTAGTCCAAATTTACCTCATATAAACACCCTCGAGAAGATCTAAATTAACATTGTCATATTCTACTGTAATTATTCATATCTCACTTACAAGTTGGGGCTGTTTCAAAAACCGTTTTTTTTTTTACTATTATCTCCCAACTGTGCGTTCGATTATGTGCAAATTGGCTCAAATGAATCTAAAACTGGATATCTATATTTATATATATTGTTTCATTATTATAGTTTATATTCTACTCACTAGGGGGAGCTTTTTGTGGGAAACACGTTTTATTGTCCATAACTTCCCAAACATACATCCAGTTGTTTCTAAATTTAGCTCTTTTGACTGACAGAAGGAAATCTGTCTTGTTTTATTATTGAGCTCAGATCTTCATTATTGAGTCACTATGGGATCTGATCTTAGAGCAGACTGCTGAGTCCATATAAATAGTTAGGTTGAGTCAATATGGACTGTTTGATATTATTAATGAGTCAAATTTAATTCAATCAGGGGGATTGTTAAATTCAGAATATAAAGAAGATCTAGATTTAGTTCAGGCTCACCTATACTCACTTAAACAGTACAATAATGATTTTTCTGTTCAGTAACTCTCTATCCTTACAGGGAATGGGTTACCTGCACGCCAAAGGCATCGTCCACAAGGATCTGAAGTCAAAGAATGTGTTCTGCGACACCAACAAGGTGATCATCACAGACTTCGGTTTGTTTGGGATGTCTGGAGTGGTTCAAGAAGGCAGGTAGGATGCTGTAAAAATGTATGTCTGTCACCAATAATCATTGGTTATCGTCTTCATCGGAGCTGTATGTGCTTCTGCTCAGAAGGAAGAACGAGCTGCGGATACCTCAGGGATGGATCAACTACCTGGCTCCGGAAATCGTCCAAAAAATGAGTCCCGACGATGATGAGGACCAGCTGCCTTTCTCAAAAGCTGCTGACGTTTATGCATTTGGGTATTTAATGATGATGATTTTACAAACGGTCTGTAAGGGGATGGGAGTTTGACCTAATCAGATTCAACACCAGGTCGTCAAGGGGATTCAGATTTAGCAAACGGTTCGTGTTTCTGTCACATGTCACAACCCCACTCATCCTGAGTGTGACGGCTCTCCCGGCTGACACTGGGCGAGAGTTGGGGTACGCCTCGGACAAGTTACCAGTTCATCAGCGATAGATACTGTCAGTCCGACCCCCGGACAGTTTAGGAAGAAAAAAACGTACATGCTTATATTTCCGTTTGCTGCTTAGTGCGTTTTAAGTGCTGTTATTTTGAAGGATCAGTATTGGTCAGGGGCTCCAGGGAACCCATGCAAACATGGGGTGAATGTGCAAACTGCACATAGTCGGATTCGAACTAACAAACTTGTTGCTGTGAGGAAACAGTGCTAACCACTACGCTAAACTCCATCATCATCATCTGTGCGTTCTATCATGAAAAATGAGTAGCATTAGGGAGCAAAAGGCTGTTCATATCTCTCTATGAACAGCCTGATGTAACATCACGGAAGGCCAACAAAGCCAGGGAGGCTTATTAGCAGCATGAGGATATTTATTCTTGTCATATGTTCTCTAGTTCATCTTAAGGACCTTTTTTTTTTAAATGCTAATATGATTTATGTATATGATACAACAGTTTATGAGCACCATTACAGGTTAAGAAAATATGGATCTGGAGAGGAGGAGTAATAGTCCAGAGGAATAAGGATAAATCTCAACCACAAGTAGATTAGAGCAGAATAAAAAAGTCGAGGTTGAAATATGTGAAAATAAAAAAAGTTTAAGGAACCCATTCTGGGATTTTCCCTTTTGATGGGCTGAAATATCAAGATTTATTATATTTAAGTAGTAATTTTACAAGACACCGTTTGCAAGTTTAAGAAAAACAAGAATACTAGCTGACATTTTCATTAATTTATGGAAATATAACTACTTTTTCTTGACTTTGCTTCACCACGTTCATATAGCAATGCTTTGAAAAACGAATTTACATGTTTACATTAATCCGTGAATTGAAAATGCTGCTGCACTCATGCTAGACACTACAGGCACAGGCCAGTAGGTGGCGCTGTAACTTTTCAAAACATGTCCTCATAGTAACAGCCAGTTGTTTTTCAGCCCAAGCATGTCAGGTTGAAACTCACTAGCCATGACCAAAATGTATTTTAAAGGTTTACACAGCAATGATAATATTGGCCTTTTCAAAATATTACACTCTAGAACCGGTTCTCCGACAGGTTCCCATTTAACGAAAAAACTGTTGTATGTAAACAGCCTCTGAGACAGTTACCTTACTCCAATTCATTTATCAATTATCAAACACGACTTTATATCATATCTTTCAAAGGTAGCAGCACAGACATTATACATCGACCAGCCACAGCATTAAAAGCGGTTATTGGTTCTAATGTTATGGCTGATTGGGGCATATTACATATTTCATTGTTAATGGTATTCTCATTTGATTTTATGTGTGTCTTTTATCTCAGTTCAGCAGAAAACCTCGCTATTGTTTAGACTTTCAAACAATCTTGGAATTGATGTATTATTATTTTTTTTTCTTTCTCTTTATTCCAGAATAGAAGCCTGTTGATGTTAATCCGATCTCAAACAACTGTTACTGGTGAAAGCTAGCACTAGCAAATGTTAGCCCTAACCAAACATACTTCCTGATGTGGACCGAGATGTAAAATAATCTGTATTATAAGGTGCTTCACTGTCAAGAGTTTTTCTGATTTGATTTTTATCCGTTGTTTCTTTTTCAGCACAATCTGGTTTGAGCTGCAGGTGGGAGACTGGCCGCTCACCAACCAGCCTGTGGAAGCTCAAATCTGGCTGGTCGGCAGTGGTGAGGGCATAAAGAAGGAGCTGCTGGATGCCAATCTGGGCAAAGAGGTGACGGTGAGTTTGACTGACAGTTCGTTGCTACAAGAAGAAGAATGTGTTAATTTTGAACAATAAACCAGAGCAAAAGAAATTACATTCACTAATCACACTCTCTGATGGCTCTTGACACCGTATGTCGCTGGATTCATTGCATTCAAAGTAGTACGATGGATCATCAGTACATATATGTTATATTTGTTTCTAGAATTTAGTTGTGAATTATTGTTCACGTAATATATTTAAAGGTACCGTATGAGTGAACCTGCGTATCGAAGCACTGGTCTCACTGAACGCATTCAAAAGCATCTAAAAAGACCAGGACGAAGGGACATCTGGCTGCAGATGAATCAATTGATATATATGTCTTAGATAAATGCGGATGATCAATTTTGATTTCTAATGTCTTTGATTTATTTGTACATCTGTTTGCTGTTTGGGTTGGAATTCTGTTTGTGTGCTGCCGCTTGTCTCAACGGGAAAAAGTTTTTTAATCTCTAAGGGACTTTCCTGGTAAAAATAAAGATTCCATTGATAAGCTAAAAACATATATCGATAAATGGAATCCTGCATCATGACCCAATCCCCCTCCCTCTATCATCGACAGGAGATCCTGTCTGCCTGCTGGTCCCTAGAGACAGACAGCAGGCCACCTTTCACTCAGCTGACAGACATGCTGGAGAAACTCCCCAAACTAAACCGCAGGCTGTCCCATCCTGGACACTTCTGGAAGACACCTGCGTATGTGTCATAGAAGGAAAAGGTAGATTCTTCTCCCGGGTGAACATCATTCACGTTAACATTCAAAGAGGGACTTAATATCGAGTGATTCATTCAACAATAAACATCAAACGTTCATTTCCATGCCATGTAAACACAATGAGATGGAGCCAGCGGTAAAACTGATTGGCCGTCGGTCACATGAAAAATGTTGTAAATAGGATTTTGTGAAGAAATGTGGATATTATAACACTGTCCTGCTGAGAAACTTATAATATAAAAAACATTGCCTAATATGTACATTATAACATGTAGTTTCGTAATTCGGACTCCCCGGATTTGCTCTCCATGACGTTTGAGTTCTAAACTTGTCTCATCTTTCTTCCCACTCACTATGAATCCCTCTTGTGTTCAGCCTCTCCTTCATCTCCTCTCTCCTCATTTGTCTGTTCCTGATGTGTCGGATCTTCACCTGCTGCCTTCCTCCATTTGCCTTCCTCTTGTCTGTTTCTGCCTTTGTGTCCCGCTTTGTCCATGTTGTTTTCCTCCTCTTACATTCTCCTTACTTCATGCTCCTGGCGAAGATTGCGACATCATCATCATCACTGCCATCTGGTCCTACATGCACACTGTTTTGAGCGAGCAGAAAACGATGTTTTTGTAGTGTATGTGCCATTGTCTTAAGTCAGTTGATGTGAGATACTTCTGAACGCCGAAAAAACGCACAAAAGCTGAGGTACTTTTACTTTCAGGTACTTTGTAAGTTGGCTAATGTTACATAAAAGGTAACAAAAAGTGTGTCACGCAACAGATATCATCATAAAGTGCCCTTCGGATTTTTTTTTTCTCTTCTGTTTAAGAATATGCTTGACCAAGCGATTTTTCATTTATGGTAAAAGTTGAGTCACTAAGACGTTGAACTAAAAAACGCCTCAAAATAATAAAATACGCAAAGAGATATTTTTTCTAGAGTTTAATGTTTTATTGGTGAGGACATTAAAAGGTTTAAAAAAAAAAAAAAACGTGAAATAACTCAGCCCACCTGTTATTCTGCAGGGCGCCGAATGAGGTTATTGATAACAGGATTGCATCATGTCTTGTGAGAACATTAGAAGCCCACCTGTCACATCTCCATCGGCCACTAGGGGGTATCAAGGCGCACAATTTGAAAATTCAAGATTCAAGAGATTCAAGAAGCTTAATGTCATGTACACGATAAAAAAAAATAAAAAAAGAAGCACAGACTCACAAGGTAGAAATACAGTGAAGGAAATAAGTTAAAACTTGAGTTAACCTGAGTTAAAAACAAAAAATAAATGTAAGGTGCTTGTTCTTAAGAGTATTGCAAAAGTCCTGGGCGAGCTTAAAGTGCACTGTCAAATAAATATTTATTGCACATATTAGGTCACAGACAGTGGGGGTGATGTAATTGTTGGTGGGTGGGGTCTGTTATTTGGGTCAGTGTTGGCTGTTCAGTAGTTTCATGGCCTGTGGAAGTTACCCCCTTGTCTGCATTGTTGTCCTCGACTTCTCGCTCCTGTAGCGCCTCCCTGAGGGCAGGTGGGTGAAGAGACTGTGTTGTGGATGTGTGCTGTCCTTGGCGATGGTGATGATGACCCTGCTGGTGTAGATGTCCTGTAGTGATGGGAAGGCTGCTCCAGTGATGAACTGTGCCATTTTTATTACACCTCCCTGTCCAGAGCAGTGCAGTTCCCGTACAACACTGTGTTGAAGCTGGGGATGAGACTCTCTACTCTACATCTGTAGCAGCTGCTGAGGATTTCCTCAACTTTCTTAGGAAATCCAGTCTCTGCTGGGATTTCTTTATGAGCTGCCGAGTGTTGTAAGACCACTGATGTGAGTTCCGAGAAATTTAAAGTTTTTCACTTTCTCCACCTCTGACTCACCAGTGTGTAGTGGGATGTGCTGCTCCTTCCTCCTCCTCGGCTCAATAATCATCTCCTTGGTCTTGTCTGCATTCAAGGAGAGATTATTTTCCCGACAGCAGGCTACCAGTCCTGCAGCCTCTCTTCTGTATGATGTCTCCTCCTCACCAGTGATCAGCATAATGACTGTGGTGTCATCAGCAAATGTTATGACACCCTCATCAGTCAGACGTGAAGAGGGTTTACAGCAGTGGGCTCAGCACACAACCCTGCTGGGTATCCTGTGCTCACACTTCTCATGCAAGATGCGCGGTTTGCAAATCTGACTGACTGGGGTCTTTCCACACAGGAAGTTCCGCACCCAGTTGTAGAGAAGGGTTTCAGTCCGAGGGAGAGGAGGTTTTTAGAGAATCGGTGTGGTGTGACTGTTTTGAATGCTGAGCTGTTGACAACAAACGGCATTCTCATTCTCACATACGTGTCCTTTCCCTTCAAGTGTGTGAGGGCTGTTTTCAAACTACTTTTAGTCAGTTTTAACCCAATTGGAATAGTTTTGGGGGGCTTTTACAGCCAAATGTCTCTTGATCAGCATTAAAATGATTTTGGTTGAATGAAATCTTTTATTAAGAAAAACAATTCAGTGCTGTGTTATTTATTAACACTTACATGGCAGCTGGGATAGGGTCCAGCCTCCTAAGACTCTGAACAGGATAAATGGTTACAGAAAATAAAGTCAACAGCGTCAGATTTGAACTGAGTATCAGACAGAACTTTGTTGACTGTTTTCTTCTTTACTTCGTGTTTTCACCTGCATCATTAATACATTTTAGTACGTTATTTCTGTTGGTTTTCATTCAAACATATTCAAATTGGATTTTTTTTTGTTTGCAGTTTACTGCATGTTGAGGCAGCTTTGGCTTTGTGTGTGTGTGTGTGTGTGTGTGTGTGTGTGTGTATGTGTGTGCGTGTGTGTGTGTGTGTGTGTGTGTGTGTGTGCGTGTGCATGTGTTTCCTCAGGCAGGAGAACAATCTATTCTCATTGAATAATTCTAATTTACCAGATTAGTGGAACTCAATCATGATCTTATGTCTAAAAGTACTGTACATACTGCTGGAGGTTCTATTTAACATACAATGTTTATACAAGGGCAGTTTTATTATTGTGGAAATTGCTTTCTGGTGGGTTTTTTTTCATGGGTTTAACTAATGTTGTATAGAATGTGTTGATATGTTGTAACCTTCTGGTCTGGAGGGAAAAATTAAAGCTGATATCCAGTTACTAAGTGTGCTGTTTTTTCTAATAGTCATTTATCAAAAGTGATTTCTAACATCATTATTACAATATTGTAATATTTTAATACACTGTCGGTATGCCAGGAAGTATTTGAGACAACTTTTATTCATCATTCATCATGATGAGATTCATATAGTCTGATTTAATCCAGGTTAAGATCAGGTGGTGACGGAATAAAGAGAGGATCAGTTTACATTTTCCTGCAGTCAAGCCATAGCAAAGAAATTAAGCTTAAAGATCATCATTGGTCATAAAGATTACATTTAGAATGATGGTGATTTGAATCAACTGACTGAAGTGGGGGCAGATACAGTCTACTGCACTGATCAGGAACTAAACGAAAAAGGAAATAACCTTGTGCTCTTATCTGAGGATCAGCAGAGAAATTTGGATGAACCGACTGGAGTGAAGACATTTACGGCACTGATCAGGAACTTGAAGACATAAGTTTGTTAAATGAAGTGTTTAAAAATGAACTGGGTAGTCATGGATATCCCCACCAAGACGCAAAAACCTAGAACTTTGTAAGACCAAAGACAACAGACTGCTCCAAGTCAAATGGACATTTCACAAATATGAACTCACCAGAGGATCGAAGCCACGGTACCTTCCAATCAAACCTCCAAGCCCACCAGGCTCACAGAACTCTCTTGTAAAGTCAGAAGGTACCACCCTATAAACTGCCCGATCTCCAGTCAACTTGGTGCCCTGATAAAGATCCATTAGGTCGAAACATCGGCATGACAAGGCCAAAATAAATTGATTTAACTGAGTTTAGTCAACTTGCACTGGAATTTTGTTTGTGCTCCTTTTTGGTTCCACTGAACTGGAACCAGGTGCTAGTTCTGGTTCTGGGCTGGTTCCTCTATTAAGTTTTCTTTGAACCTGTTTTTTAAAACCAAGCATTAGCACCACATCATCACATCACAAGCACAATAGCCTAGTCATGACGTCAAAGAGGCGCTAGAGCCATGTTATTATGTGAAAGAGACACTAGAGCCCTAGAGATGTCATCATATCCCAGAGGCACTAATGCCACGTCACTATGTCAAAGAGGCACTAAAGTTATTTTGCTGAATCACAGAGGCGCTGGAGTCACATCATTACATCACAGAGTCACTAGAGCCACATCATTAAGTCAAATAGGCACTAGAGCTATGTAATTTCTTCAGAGAGAGGTTGGAGCTATGACATTATGTCAAGCAGGCACTAGAGTTATGTCATTACTTCACAGAGGCACCAGAGTCACATCATTATTAGAGCCCTGTCATCATGTCCAAGAGGCACTGGAGCCCAGTCACTATGTCATAGAGGCACTAGAGCCATGCCATTGCATCACAGAGGAACAAGAGCAACACCATTATATCAGAGGCAATAGAGCCATGTCATTATATCACATAGTCACTGGAGCCATTTCATTATGTCAAAAAGGCACTGGAGCCATTTCATTATGTCAAAAAGGCACTGGAGCCCAGTCATTATGTCAGAGAGGCACTATAGTGATGACATCATGTTGCTGTCTCCTTTTACCCTGCGCTGCATTGCCTCCAATTAAGACATCCACAAAACGGCAGCAAGATGCATAAAACAACAACAAAAATGTCGACTGTGGAGGATGTTGTGATGATACACTCAACAAATAAAAAGTTGGAGGCTCTGATTTTACTCTGTGATTATCTGTGAGGACATTTAATACATCGCAACACGTGAACCTAAAGTTTTATCTTTTTACTTTGCTTTTTTCTAATTCGTCGTATCTAGTCGTAGCTTGAATTACGGTGACACTGCCTCCAGAGGTTTACAACGGTATCATTCTGTTTCCTCAATATAAGTAAGCTTTCACAGAATGAGAGCACGGATTCAATTAATGCAGACTACAGATCAAAGACAATCTTTGTTTAACCTAAGTGAGCCTTAAGTACCGTTCATAGTTGTCAATCATTTTACAGCCCAAACTACAATATTTACATTATACTTTTGAAAATGTATTAGATGGTTTTAGTTCATTACAACATTCCTGTCCCCGGGCTACAAGCATAACCAGTTTGTGTTTCTTAAGCAAATGGATGTAAGTTCCCGTCTGGCACCAGTTTTCCTGGCTTGGAGCCCATTTCAAGCACATTCGGCCAAGAAGCTGCCAAAGATGAGCCGACACAGACAGTGGAGTGAGACACTCGGACCACTGAAGCGCTAAAACGACCTGACGTCGGCCTACGTATCTGATCTCTAGACTATGAAGGATCATTAGGGCCAGGCATTAGAAAATGAGAGGAGGAAGGTATTTCATTCAGAGAAATAAGTCAAAATGTTGAAAATGAAGTCGACATGTCGGGATAAAAAGTCGAAATGTTGAGAATAAAGTCAATCTGATTCAGAGGAAAAAAAAAAAATTTTTTATTCTGCATTTCGAGAATAAAGTGGAAATACGGATTGGTATGAAAGCTGAAGCCATACCGCGTTGACATTATTAATGTTTGTATTGATGGTTTTAGTTGCTACGTTTTGTGGTTGGAGGCCTACAGAACAGCAACATCAAAGTATTAGCAGTCTGCTTCATCACATGCAAAATATTAAAAGAACTTCCTCCCATTTGGTTCCTCTTTATTCTGAACAATTCCATTTTTTTCTGTAAATGAATTATGAAAAAAATGTGATCCTCAAATTATTTTTCGTCTGCAATATGGCCTTCATCCTATACCATCTACAAATCATTATAAATCATTTAATCCAGCAGAGCACTGAAGGTGGCCGCCATTGCAGTCAAGCTCTATTTCAGGTCTGTCAACCGTTGTTCATGAAGTCTTCTAAATTTAACAACTGACTGTGTAATATTCTAATCCCACTACTTTATATTAACATTTTTGTTTTAGATTTATAAATTTCAGCGTATGGCTGTTTTATCATAACTTATTTTTGCTTTGGTAATTTTGGTACTTTATCAACCCCTTTGATGTCCTCACCAAGAAAAAATTCTACGGGAAAATTCTTTTATTGCATATTTTCCATTTGGTTTGGTTTTTTATTAATTTAATATCACTCTAAATTTACAATACAATGACAAATCCATGCGAGTCAAGGAAGTATCCGAAAAATAGAATTATTTCATGATGAAACTTTGTATTTCATGGAAAAAAGTGAATTTCCATTAAATTAGCTCAACATTTTGGTAAAGCATGTTTTTCGGAAAACTGTTAAACCCCTTTAGACTTTTTTTGTTCATCAAGCTACGTAATTATATTTGGTAAGTCCGCACATACTTAAACAAATCTTACTTATAATATAGCACATTCTCAATTTCAGTTATATTTAATGCCTCTTCCTCGGTGACCCGTATGACTTGTGGTATCCCCCAAGGCTCCATCCTTGGGCCCTTAATCTTTAGCATGCATCCTGCCATCAAGTCATACTGTACACAAGTTCAATCGAATTTCTCAGTAAGAAACAGTGACTCATCATGAGCTCAACCAAAACACTTAAGCAGGATATAAAATGATTAATAACTTACTCTGAGGAACAGCTGTGTTCTGTAGAAGCATTTTGATTCTATGACTTTGTTACTTTGTCTAGATGTTTGTCGGTGACTCTTGATACTTGCCTTGTCTTTACCGACGGTTTACAGACTCCACTGCACGTTAAAAGTATAATCTAGCATTCATCCCTTGACATTGTTACTTTATCTTATCTGTATCCCATGTCACCACTCTCCTGCGACTTCAATGCGTTCACTTGTTTCCCGTCATTCTTCAACCTCCCAAATAGAACCACGGTAGAAAGTTTCGGTTTCTAACTGATGGTGAGATATTTAACGATCAAAGCTCACAAGAGTATTGCTCATCTTGACAACAGCATAAAGAGAAGTAATAAAAAGTTCAAAAAACTTGTGACATAGTTAAACAGTATGCACTGTAAAAACAGCCATACTAGAAAAAAAGACAAATATTCTTATATTATATTCAAATTTTCTTGAAATAAGAAAAGAAAAGAATGCGATGGGGGGGAGAAAATTTTTTCTTGGATAGAATTCTTACAACAAGCATAAAAATATAGCCAATGAAACCCTGTAGCCAGCCCTAATACTAGACAAAAATACTAAAGATATACTATAAATATCTTTTATCCTTTTGGTGTACCCAACAGTTTACATCACAGTACTTTCATCATCAGTTAATGAAACAAGGCTATAGATGTTCAAGGGAGAAAAGGGGAGCAGACAAGAAACACCTGGTAACATAAAACAGGTATAAAAGGAAGTGAAATCTTTTACAGGACGAAAATCATTTTTGTGTGATTTGCTTAAGCCTTTGTCGATGCAAAGTCACCCCCAGAACCATCCACTGTTCTTCTGCTGAACGGTGACCAGGCTGAAAACATTCTTGGCCTGTAAATGGCTGTAAAAAATTATACATAAAAGTTTTCTGAACCCTTACTATTTATAAAATAAAGTAATTTCTCTGAATGAGTATGTATAAGAAGTATGTTTGCATGGGAATTCCAACACAGGGACACAGGTTTAGGGTTTGGTTAGTTATGAATCTTCTTGATTGGTGATTGGTTTCACGGACTTTACCTCTCTAGTGTATTTATTTTTTATGCTTACTCCTTAGTTTTCCTGGCCTACAGCCGTTTCTTAATGTGTCTGCCTGCGACTGTGGATCTTCCCCGGTTCTATCATTTTTTGCCAGCTTCTTGTGCATTTTATTTATGTGTTGTTCGGATTGCTTCACCTGGTTTGGCCCCTTAGCGGCTTCTACTTCTTAGCCCTTTTGACTATTTTCACTTTGTTCATTACATCCCAAACTCTTCCTTCGGCGTCTGCTGGTGTCCTCTAATGCTTCGCTTCAACCAGTCATTGCGACAGTTTTATGTGCTTCCAAAGTCCACACTGAAGCAGATAATCTCTAACAATCAGTCACACTGAGGTCATTTTATTTCCTTATTTTGACATTGTTGTCCTCGTCAGGAAACTCTTGAGCAAACCACTTCCCCACTGGAGCTACTGTGAGTGAGGCAATGAGACTAAAATCAACTAATGACACAAATCAAATATAATAATAATAATAATAATACATTTAATTTATAATGCACTTTACATTTGGATCAAATCTCAAAGTGCTACAAAGTAAAAGCAGATAAAAGCATCAATAAAAAATAAAATAATAACTATATAAAAGCCTT
>VRLP01004738.1:0-44955 GCA_009660295.1 Lophius piscatorius
TCTACTCTCAGTAAAATGATGTTATAATATCTACTCTCAGTAAAATGATGTTATAATATCTACTCTCAGTAAAATGATGTTATATTTACTCTCTGTAAAATGATGTTATATTTACTCTCTGTAAAATGAAGTTATAATATCTACTCTCAGTAAAATGATGTTATAATATCTACTCTCAGTAAAATGATGTTATAATATCTACTCTCAGTAAAATGATGTTATATTTACTCTCAGTAAAATGATGTTATAATATCTACTCTCAGTAAAATGATGTTATATTTACTCTCTGTAAAATGAAGTTATAATATCTACTCTCAGTAAAATGACGTGGTCATATCTACTCCTGTACAGTAGGTGGCGGTATGCAGTCTAACCCGTTTATGATCCGCCGGTAGTCTGAGAGGAGAAGAAGAACCTGTAGTCGGGACAGCGCCAGCACCCTGGTGTTGACTGGTGACGTCACAAGCGGAAGTCAAACGCGTTAACCCAGTAGCTCCCCGGTGTACAGGCCGCGGTGCAGCAGCATCTATCTGAGCATCTTATACCGACCGGCCCAGTGGCTGCTGTCGCTACGTAATTCGCTAACGTTAACCAGCTAACCTCCTCCCATTAACGTCTCCGATTCCCGGTGGTTCTAGAGACGGACGGTGAGTGAGAGCAGGGCCTCCGGTAGGAACGACTCGGTTTACCGCTGACCTGAAGAACACAGCCCCCCCGCTAGTCTCCACAGAGATGGGTAAGTAGAACCACACCATCCTGAAAACAAACAGTTTATCAGTTAACTTTATTCAGGACGTGTTTTATCTGAACGGAAGCCTGTGAGCAGCACCGTCTCATTATCACGGCGTTTACAGCCGAATCTGTTTCACGACTCTAACGTTTGTCGGATGAAGAGCTGACTGTGGCTGAATCCCGTGCGCGTGCTTGTCAGTGTCACTACTCGGGTGGGGTAGCTCCTCTGGGTGTCCATCCTCTACCGGCTCCGGTGCTCCCGGTTTCCCCTTGGACGGTACGCAGTATTTCGGTCGTTGATGGAACCGGGAGCTGGAACCGGCCTGAGGATCCGTCTTCTGTCCTCAGCATCCCCTGCTCTTATGCAACAGGATCCACAAACCCACGTACTGATGCTGCTGTATTCCGCACTGCTACCCTACAGCCCCCCCCCCGTTTCTGCCGGTGAATAAGATGAGAGGAAACTAAATATTCCTTCCACGGGAGGAATTCCGGTGTTTCAACAGCAGCATATCACAGGAGAGGAGACAGAAGAGCCAGGGTGTGTGTGAATCAGAGCAGCATCAACCCAGTAAACATCAGAGGTTCGAATCCCTCCATCATGAAATGATTCCATGTTTATCCAGAAACATGGCCTGTGGTTCGGTTCTGGAACGACACACTTTAGAACGGAACAGAACCATGTATTCTAATGCAGTTTCTTCGCACCAGTTCAATGTCCGCAATCTTTTTCCATTATAACTCAGAATAATCCAACAATATACTTTTTCTAAATACTTTCCAAATGAATAGGAACATAGTTACTGACACAGCGAATAGAAACGGAGGCTTTGACATTCTGAGGGAGAAATCTAATAAAATATTTATGAAATGTATGAATTTCTTCAAAGCCCGTGTGTCTCTGAAAGACCAACTTATACATTGTCACCAGTGGAACAAATGAGAGCCAGTGAAGTTTTTTAAAATAGAAGACATAAATGCTATCGCTATTAGAGCTGGCAAAATGATTAATTATCTTTCAAATTGTTGTTATTAGTGACTTAATCATCTTTCTTTTTTCAAATATTTACAATATTTTAGATGCGTAAAGACAAACTTATGCAGTATTTCCTTAGATGCTGCTTTTTCAACTTTATGTGCCTTTCTTTGGCTATATACCTCGTCACTTGATTGATTGATTGAGCGTCTTCTTATCCCGTCACGTATATAACGGCGTCTGAAACACTTTGGAAATACCTGCTGCGGCTTTCTGGTCGAGTTCTGGACATGTCTTTTAAGATTTATGGTAAAAGCAAATTTGAGAACCGGTTTTACTGCAAATCATTTCTTCTAGGCTAACAGACTCCTTTTTTATTTGGCTTAAACTTCAATGCTGTGGCAGGCTTGTCCACTAAATGATCCATGATATTCATGTTAATAGTAGAGGTGCACCGATCGATCGGCCGAGGACTTCACCAGAGGTCGGTTTCACGCATTCGCCGTACGCCATTCGTGAACTGCCGCAGCTCCAAACATCTCACAAGTAAACCTGAAAAACACAAAGCCCGCGATTCATAACAGTAGTAAGGACAAAATAAGCTGTGGAGGAGCAACCGCGATAAAGTTCGGCACAACAAACGTAATCACATTCTTCTAATTGAATAACTGCGAGTAATATAGTCATTTAAGATAAGCTAACGTTGGCAGAGTGGCTAAAGCTAGCGCGAGCACAGAGCCAGCAACAAGCCCTGAAGTTTTATTTTCACGTAGAAATGTCACAGAAACTAGTTTCAACCGTTTAGAATACAGAGACATTCTAAACTAGCCTCACTTCAACTGTAATCCTTCAAAATAAGAGCACTTTAAAATCCAGTACTCTTTATGATTTTCAATTTTTAACGAAAATGAATTTGCAATCGGCTAAAATCGGTATCGGCCGGTCAGACTTTATAAAAATCGGTGATTGGATAAGGAAAATTACAATCGGTGCATCTCGAGCGAATAGATGTAAATTTTCGTGGAAAAGTTGATCGAATGTTTGTATTAGTACCGCCTGAAGATAATAATCGACTTCATATGACATTTTTTTGATCACCTAGTGTTCTAACACATGAACTGAGACATTTTGATGTTTATGCAAGAATTATCGCAATTCTGTAATAATTGTGACAGGCCCAATGACCTATTACACTGGAAGGAGAACAAATGACAGCATGAGTTTCGACCCCGCCTCTTCCCCAATATTGACTATGATAGACTCTAGCCCCGCCTCCTGAACAGGATAAGCGTTAACAGAAAAATGAATGAATACATGTGACGGACCTCAAATGTTCTGGAACCATGAATAATATATAGTCTGGTCTTCTTGGCTACATTCGATGTTAAGGCTGCAGAAACACGCGTTATCTTTAATGTTGAAGTTTGAAAATATTTATATTTGAGTTCATTTTGAGACTGTGGCAGGACCAATTAAACCGTAAACACAGTATAACAAATTAGTGGGAAACACTGGGGGAATTACTTTTGTGTATGTAATTATTATTCATTTTTGTTATGCTTGTATATCCGTGACGTCTGTATATAACATTCAGTTGATGATGTAAAAGCTGCATACACAAACAAGAATCATAAATCCTCACTGAACTGCAGAGGAGAGACTGTACTGTTCACTTACTCTAATCTTCTACGCTGCAGGTTATTGCACATTGGGTTTTGCACCGTTCCTTACGGCACATACCGAACATCATTAATTGTATCGTTGAAGCTGCTATTGCGCTTTAGTAACTGCCGGCCTAACTTTAGATTAATTGGCTGTGGCTTTTGAAAATGAGGCCGTTTCAGTTTATAGTAGGTATATTACTAATAGATGCCGACACGGCATTGCAGATATGACCTATGCACCTTATTACCAGCCAATGGAGGCCAGGGTGAAAAGTGATATTAAACATGTGTTCATGTATGAAAACAGTCTGACAGTCTGACATGAGGGACTCACAGGAGCGTGGGTTGAAGAGACGCCGTTCTGTCACGGACGAAGGATGAAGCATTTCCTCCGTTGTGTGTGTTTCTGCTACGTCACTCTTCGCCTGTGCTGTAATCCTCAGCTGTGGGTAATCAGGATAAATTGTATCCGTGTAATGGTGAACTGGATTCTTTGGGAATACTCCTGCTAGAATATTTGGATTTCTAAAAATCAGGATCCTTTTAATCCGGGTCTCTTCTCCCTCCCCCTCTCTTTCAGCTCATCATTGTCATCTTGAAACAAAAAGCGTACCGCATGTGTTTATTAACTGTTGTCTTTTCAGAGGACCTGAATGAAGCCCTGGAGAAGCTGAAGCTGGCGTCTACAGACACCACTGACAGCGTGGAGAGCTGCTTGGATCACCTGCTGAAAGCACTGACCAATAACAGTGAGTACAAGATCAGTCATACGTAGTGTGATGGGAATGGAGTACCCTCTTTTAAGAGCTGCATGACAGCCGTCATGGCTGTCCATCAAACAGCTATGACATCATAACCACTGACAAACATACACATATACATACACACATATACATACATACATACACATACATACATACACACATATACATACACACATATACATACATACATACACATACATACATACACACATATACATACACACATATACATACATACATACACACATATACATACATACATACACACACACGTACACACATACATACACACATACAGACATATACATACACACATACATATATACATATACACACATACATACATACATACATACACACATACAGACATATACATACACACATACATATATACATATACACACATACATACATACATACATACATACACACATACAGACATATACATACACACATACATACATACACACACACATACATACATACACACATACACATACATACACACACACATACATACATACATACATACACACACATACATACATACATACATACACACACATACACACAAATGTGTACAAATGTCAACATATTTTATTGATGATACGTTCAGATCATTTATTTTACTGGTTATATGTAATCCTGCCATGAAAAGCAAAAAATATGACCGAACATCTATCATGTTATTGTTATTTATTGTTATTCCTGAGCAGCAGTAGGAGTCTGCACAGAGTGAACATTTTTGCAGCCAAAAAAGGGGAACGTGAGGACAGGTCAATGGAATCCTGAACCGCTGTCCGCTGCACCAGAGTAAAGTCTGACGGAGGGTGTGAGGATTTCATCCTGGTACCTCACAGTTGTCAGGGTACCTTTGGGGAGGTCTGTTACCCCTTTTCCACCAGAAATAACCTAGTGCTAGTTCGGTGCTGGTGCTGGTGCTGGTGCTAGTGCTAGCGCTTTTGCTTAGTTGGTTCAACTCGCACACCTCCTAAGAATCTGTTCGCGTTTCCATTGGCCACGAGCCAAGTCAGAGCTGCTCCATTACGTCACCGTCTGTTTACCCAGCAATAAAATGAAATAACTTTTGTTATTCATCTTATAATAAGAAAATAGAAACATTATTTCTTGTTAATCGGATGAAACTTGCACCAGAATTGTTGGTCACATTAACCCCCCCCCAGCTCTTGATGTAATCGGTTCTTGGCCCTAGACCAGCAAAAAAGTTGCTACTTTTCTGGCACCAGTTTTCAGAGCCAGGAGCTGGTGCCTTAGGCTGTCGAAAAGCAAAGAACTGTTGCCAAGTCAGGCTCAGGCTCCGAATTAGCCCCGGCTCCAGCTCAGTGGACAAGGGGTATAAGAGACACTTCAAGGATATGCTTCCCCAGAAAATCGATGATCCACCACCAAACTGGTCCTGTTGGATGATGTTTTCAAGCAGCGATGTTTCACGTTGAGTTCATGAGCTCAGTGTGAACCTGCTGTCCTCTGTGAAGAGAACTGGACACTAGTGGAGACCCTATCCATTCTGGTGTTCTCTGGTGAACCCCAACCCAAAGACATGTCACATCCTGTTGTCGTCGTTGTTGTTTTATCCATGCCGACCTTCAGTTAGGGTAACTCCAAGAATATATAATTGTCTCCTCTAATTACCTTCCGTTCTTTTTTTCTCTCCTGCAGACACTGAGGCCAGTGTGAAGATCCAGGAGAGGAACGTTCTCGCCATGCTTCCCACTCTGCTAAACCCCATGTCTTCCTGCACCCCGAAAGTTGCCAACATCATTGCTGAGTTGGCCAAAAATGGTGAGCGTCGGTTTCCAAGCCCATCCACACATTTTTACATTTTACCATGCTGTCACCTTTTTCTTCATGAACACATCACCTGAACCACAGATAGTGAAATTGGTTATTAATGGAAAATGTCTGCTGAAGCAAAAGGTCTGGGCGATTGATGGCAACAAAATCTCGATTCAAATGTCTTTAAGGTGTCATTTCTGAATTACAACAAATTTGCAGCATGTTTGGGGGGTTCATACTCAAGCCACTATTTGAAAAAATAAAAGGATTATAAAAAGGATTTTATTTTACAAAAAAAAAAGCAAACAAAATGGATAAAAAATTTGTTAGGTGTTGGGCCCATAAAAGAGGTCAGAAAAACAGAACGACACATAGATTTATTCAACAGTAATTTAAAGCAAAATGAACAACTGAACACGTGAAGAACACAGGGGTATTTAAGGTGGCTGATCAACCAAATGAGTACACAAAAGAATTATGGAAATATTAATAGTCTATATATAAATAGTCTAATAATAAACTTCATTTGAATAGAACAAAGTTACAAAGTGCTTTACAGGATAAAGACAAGTAAACTTAATAAAATCAAGCAAGAAAAGTCTAAGAGTACATGAAATGGAATTGAAAGGCCCTAACAATGAATAAGAGATATATTTTAAAAAGTGCTTTAAAGGACGCTCCTGATTCTGCAAAGCCACAGCTCCATGGGCGGGGCGGCGTTCAAGAGCTGGGGGTCATGACCGAGATAGATTGGTCACTCATAGTTCTGAGGCCGACTCAGGCTCAGCCGGGGAATCACTGTCTGAAGGTCTGACCCTGGGCCCAGGCTTCTAAAGTTTAACGGTTACCTCTAAAGAGAAGCTAAAATAGTGATTTGTCTTCAAGTGTTTGTTTAAAACCCGAGCTGCTGCATTATAAACAAGATGTAGACATGAAAGTAGTATTTGTCTTAACACTAAATGCAAATAATAACAGTACTCCAGACAAGATGAAACAAAGACATTTTTGACGTTCTCCAGATCTGAGAGGAAGGACGTTATCTTGGAAATGCTCTTTGACTGATAAAAACAACATTTAACAGTGTTGACAGTTGTTGACAGTGGTTTGTATTTGAAAAGAAAGGTCACTATCAAATATCACATCCATGTTTCTGGCTGTAGAAGCCGGTGTCCATCGCTTTGACTAGTGATGGACTTTTGGGGAGAAAAGAGAAATATCTCAGACTTATGTGATTTGCATGCAAACAGGATGGGATATGCAAAATGAAAAACTTGATTCACAAACTAATGTTTTTTGTATTGCAAACACAAAACGTGCAAAAGCTATCTTACAACTACACAGGACTTTTGCACCTTCCGCTGGAGTGTGCCACTACTCACATGCAAGCGTCTTCAGCTTTGTGCACACACAGGACCTGTTACAACAGCAGGTGACGCTTTCACTCAGTCTGGAGATTAACGATTTTATTCCCATTTTCAACCAAACTTTGCTAATCGTTCACTTTCTTGATCGTGTAAACGGATCACATAGCTTGTATTTTTAAAGTGCCTGATATTAAGTACACATGCAAGTACAGAAATGATTCTCTACTCTCCAAACCATGAATAGCCAGGTCTGCTCCAACTTGATGTAACCCTCAGTCAGTGAACGCCTCATCCCCCCAAATAATGTTGGTGTAAATAACGTCTATATTATGTAAAGCTTGACTGTCATGAGGTCAGAGATTCAAAAGATCATTTTAAAGTTACCTAACATCCCACCACAGTTTATGGTTGTGTGATTCCCATTAATGAAGCATTAATGACGGTGAACTGCTGTCCAGTTTACAGGAGTGCAATTTAAGGGCAGTGACACCTTCTGTTCTAACGGGTGATCTACAAAAGGACCTCTGTGCACAAATGTCAAGACACTTGCGTTCAAGTAGTGGCACACTTATGTGGGAAGTTAGTCGTTGTTTCTAGAACCTTTTCTGTTTGCAAAACAGGAAACATATGTTTGTGATCGTTTTTCATCACATTGTATTTGCACGCGAATCCTATTGTGTTTGCACGCGAATCAGACCGTGTCATTGCAGACAAATAGGGTTTTGTGCGTTTGTATGCAAACTTTTGACAGGAATTTCACTCATAAAGCTCGGCTTTTTAAGAAGAGGATAAACTACAGTCTGCTTGATGGAGGTGGGGAATACAAGTCACAGATTGATGTGTGCAGACACCAAAGGGTTAACTCCAGAGTCTAGGAGACTACTGACTGAGCCCGGCCCAAACCCAGCAGGCCTTCTGTTTTCATGTGCAAACCGAACTGTGTCCGACACAGTCAACGCTGGCTGAACCACTGAAGGGTTTCTACGCCGTCACAGAGTTATCATGATTACGGCTCGTCTATTTACCCTGATTACTCATGTTGGCAGAGTAAACGACCGTGAGAGGGTCTGTTTTGGGCTTCTTGGCCTTGTAGCTGGTGTTTTAACCCATCAAACACAAACATTACATACATCAGGAGTTATAAATATACTTAAGTGCAGTCTCACCATCTACGAACCGCTTCGTTAGACTCTACATCAAGAACTAAGTCAAAACACTTCGTAGTACTACTATCAGTACTTTCAAACTAGACCAAATACGTGGTTTTCTTTGGGACCTTCGTGGTTTAAGCTCAGCTACTACGTGAGAATTCACGGATAAAAAAAGTAACGGAGGACATATAGAGGGTATCTACATTCTAATGCGCACCTCCTCCACGTTTTGACGAGTGTAAGAGATTAATCACCGTCAGGAAACAACAGAGAATTAAAAGGGTAAAGAAGACAAAGATGAGACGAAGAAGTTCAGGAATGATCATAGAACACCAATCCTGTCTTTGCTTGTGCTATGTGATGTTAGCTCTCCGGCCACTCGGAAGACTTCATAGTAAGCGCTAGTTAGTCTTTAGCTAAGTGCTTGGCTAAGGCAAGCTACAGCTAATTTTAGCACTTGGTAACTCCCTTATTCCCGGACAGCAGAGGTACCATGCCATGATCTTAAAGGCCCAGTCCTTGTAACATAAGCTTCGGCTAAGCTAGTGAGTTTTGCTGCAGCTGATGTCATGAGTTAAAATGCAGGGGAATCGGCGTAATTCAGAAATTAGATCGTATATATACGTCTGAATCGAGATTGCAATATTTTTATGATTTATTGCCCAGCACTATAAAGGTTAAAGGTTATGAAGTTGGGAAAATATTTGAACTGGGTTTCTTTCTCCAGACTTTGATATTGTGACATCGCATTTTTCAGGCTTTAAAATGTTAGCGTCAGATGGCTCTTTTTCCGTTTTTGCTCTGCTCTGCATTTTCTTTATAATTATATGATGGTGTCATAGAACCATGGCATGAGTCGATTTTCCAAGTGTTTACAGTTAGTGAAGAGTCAAGAATTGAAATACATGTATTGTTATAATTTGCTAGAAGCTCTTTTGTAGAAATATTTCCTTGATACTCATTTTCTATGTGTAGCTGCAGTAGCAAAGGAACTGTCGGCTGTTCTAAGTCAGTATGGAGGACATGAGAAGACACATAGGTAGTTACTGTAGGATCTGGAGACAGAAGAGTGGACTTAAAAATAAAAGCTTTATGGTCTGAAACCTTTAAACTAGTCCACAGAGGTCGACACAATCTGGATTCAAACTAAACAACAGTATATTGTCAAGATTGTAGCCCTGTAAATGATAATTGACTCGGTAAGATTAAAAGAATGGACAATGTCTTTGACATCCATGGTAAAGAACCAGAGGGCTAACATACATGTATGTTAAAATCACTTAGAATGAAGCAGTTTTAAAGCAAGGCACCCTAAAGGCTAGGAGATCAGCAAATTCGTAAAGAAGAAAGCCTTTCCATGTATTAAAAGACTAAGAGATTGGCATGAAGAGAAATTGCCAAGTGAATACTGCGAACATCTAAAATAAGTTGTTTTTTTAAGAGAACGTAGTTTCTTTGATGCAATGAAATCATTACAGAAAATTGACGGTTACTTGCTAGAGATCTGATGTTCAACAAACCAAACACTATTGAACTGAGATGAGATGGAACTGACCTGGACAAAGAGTGATGTGATGAGGTAGCCAGGGTGAAAAGAGAAGAAGAAGCGCTCTTATCTGGGATCAGATTGTTGCTGATTGGCCTGTAAGGCAAATGTCGTGTTTCTGGCTGCCTTAGAGCGATCCTGTAGGAGTGAATGAATCAGTGTGGCGATTAGAAGTATGACCAACATTAGTCAGACCGAGACTCTCAGGGACAGATCTTTGGTGCAGATCTCTCCGGCCAGGGATGTTAGCTGGAGTGGTCACCCCTTCTGAGACCAGGGGGTGTCGGGTACTACCCGCTCGAGACGGGCTAACCTGGAGCATAGATCTGTTTGTCACTGGAGGAGATTCTCAATGGAATACTCAATGGATCGAAGTTTGCTGTTGAGTTCGGCTACATCTGCTGCCGGCGTCATCAGGGCAATTTACCTCCTTTAGTCAAAATTCAGACAGTCAGTCGCCCGCTCTACTTTTGTGGGAAATGACAGAAAAAGCCTCCAACAAGGGCTGAGAAACTGGGCATGCTAAAATGTATCAGCATCCTATAAGCACGTTAGATGGCGGTAATATCCTGAGGTTTGATGGTGTTGGGGCCAGTGCTATGTCGTTCAGCAAACAAAATGTCCTTTTTGTTAGTTAGCTTCAATGCTAAACTATACGCGAACTAGCGTCCACTCCTTTATATCGGTTAAGCTAGAGGTTATTTTTTTGGGCCTTCAATAAGTTTGAATTTGAACTGTCTTCTGCCTACGTTATACTCACGCAGGGGTAGGAATGTTAGAATCCCCTGATTTGTCAAAGAACATGCCCAAAATGACAACTTCTAAACTTAATTGGTAAAAGAATACGACAAAAAGTCCCTTCCTTTACGTGAAAATCACCAACAGACAGAAGTGTGGAACTTTGATTGGATAAAACGAAGCACTAAATTATATGAACTCACTGGAAGCAGCCAGGAAGAGAGGCAGTGGCTATTAATAGACTATTGGCAACAAACTATTAAAATACATTAAAACTCAATTAAAATGTTAATTTATCATGACTATATACCTTTTCAATGTCTAGGGTAGCAGAGAAGGCATTGCTTGTCCTGATGGCCCACCTTTGGGGCTTGAGTCAAAAATCAATTTGGATTTAATTCCCAAATGAAATCCAAACTACCAAACTGCATGAATCAGCGGTTTCCGCTGGTTAACACACACCCAGGCCCGATTACAATATGTAAGGTTAACGGTCTTTCATTTGGAAAACCAAGTCTACGAGGTCCTACAGCACGACAGCGGCCCCCGAGCTGTAACCCCATCGAGATGCTGTGGTGGGACTTGAATTCAGCTCATTCTCACAAAACCTCCATGTGGCGGTACTTAACCAATTCTATAAAAACAATTGGGTCATATTCCAACGCGGTACTGCCGGACCTTCTCTGCCTTTTCCAGTCGTCGTAAGCTTTTGTTGCAGTTATTTTTACCAAAGGTGGTACAAAAATTTAGTTCAGGAGGTTGACAACTTTTTGGTTCTTGTTATTTTTTTTAATTAAATAGACATTTTCTCATGTTTGACTTTGTTTTATGTGTTTTTGTCTTTTGATTGATGGACACACTTAAGTGTGATATAAAGACAAAAATAGAAATCATGAGGGATACCAGTACTTTTTCACAGGCTTATCATATACTAAAGTTGAAAAGTAACAAATCTAGCAAGTTGGTTCCCTGTTCCCAGCAATCTATATGTCAAAGTGTCCTAAATAAAATATACTGACACCAAAGGCGTATCCCCGCTTTGGAGTCTGGATACTGGTGGCAGCGGCTGATGAGTCTGCAGAGTCTGATGAATGATGAGGCTGGTGGATCTGTTAGGACCAGACTGGTTTGTGAGCGTTGGGAACTGGGAGGAACTAGATGAAAGGAGAGAATCATATTTAAAAGTGTGGTATCAGATAGTCTTCCTGAACTTTTGGTAGATCTTCGTTTTGATACCGACATGTTTTTCAACATCTTTCCCTCTTCCAGAGTTCATGCGGAGTCCGTGTGTTGAAGCGGGACTCATCCCTCCTCTAATTCAGCTGCTCAGCTCCAGTGACCAGGAGGTTCTACTGCAGACCGGCCGAGCTCTTGGCAACATCTGTTATGACAGCCGTAAGTTGGTCCAAAGAAATCTTTATAAGCCCAGTTGTACCCGTCAACACAATTGAGGAATAAAGAGTTACTTTTTGTCAATAGCAAACAACCATCTGTTTCTACTGCAAAAGCAATAAACAAGGGAAAACATTGCATGGTGTTTTTTGGCAAACATGAAAAGTTGGCAAACTTTTCGTTTTTCTTTGATATGCAAATCTGCAAGTGCAACTACTGCATATTAGAAAGTTTCCCTTCCTGCCCTCTCATTTTAAGTCAAAAAACACAAACAGTACACACTGTCTTCAGCAGTTATAAACACAACCATTACACACTGTCTTCAGCGGTTATAAACTCAAACAGTACACACTGTCTTCAGCAGTTATAAACACAACCATTACACACTGTCTTCAGCGGTTATAAACTCAAACAATACACACTGTCTTCAGCAGTTATAAACACAAACAGTACACACTGTCTTCAGCGGTTATAAACACAAACAGTACACACTGTCTTCAGCGGTTATAAACACAAACCGTACACACTGTCTTCAGCCCTTCTAAACTCAAACAGTACACACTGTCTTCAGCAGTTATAAACACAACCATTACACACTGTCTTCAGCGGTTATAAACTCAAACAGTACACACTGTCTTCAGCAGTTATAAACACAACCATTACACACTGTCTTCAGCGGTTATAAACTCAAACAATACACACTGTCTTCAGCAGTTATAAACACAAACAGTACACACTGTCTTCAGCGGTTATAAACACAAACAGTACACACTGTCTTCAGCGGTTATAAACACAAACCGTACACACTGTCTTCAGCCCTTCTAAACTCAAACAGTACACACTGTCTACAGCGGTTAAGAACACAAAGATAACTCACTGTCTTCAGCGGTTATAAACACAAACAGTACACACTGTCTTCAGCGGTTAAGAACACAAAGATAACTCACTGTCTTCAGCGGTTATGAACACAAACAGTACACACTGTTGTGGTAATAAACACAAACATTAAAGACTTTCATTAGCAGCTATAAACAAAAATAAAACACCTTGGCACCAACAGCCATAAACACAAACAGTACACACTGTCATTAGCAGCTATAAACAAACATAAAACACACTGTCACCAACTGGCATACACACAAGGAGTACAAACTGTCTTCAGCGGTTATAAACACAAATAGTACACACTGTCTTCAGCGGTTATAAACACAAACCGTACACACTGTCTTCAGCTCTTCTAAACTCAAACAGTAAACACTGTCTACAGTGGTTATGAACACAAATTTTACACACTGTCTTCAGCTGTTATAAATATACTCAAATTGTAATCTTATCATTGACAAACTTCGGGCTTCTTTAGACTCGACGTCTTCTGATATCTTGTTGTAGGTTTTCTTTTTCTTGTCTTCTACTTTCTTTGTGTTTCTTATTCCTAACAAAGCACTTTGTCTTCTGACTCCTTGTAAAGCCCTTTGTAGACTCTTGTTTGGAAAGGTGCTATATAAATAAAGCTTTGCTTGCTTACTTACAAGAATACCTAACCGTTGATTTTCCTGCATGGTTTTTGGTAGTTTCAAACGTTCCTCTAGACAAGTTGTGCTTGATGCCCTCCGTGGTTTAAACTCCGGTACTACAGGAGAACTCACCGCTTAAAATGTAACAAATAGCCTATGCTGTGTTCAGGGGTCACGTAAAAGCATCCTCCAAAACTGAAAAATGACATTTGCCATCACAGACACACGGACAGCAGAGCCATTCTTTTTTTAAAGTTGCTGTTACACGGCGTTTCCAGAAAAGACTTCTTCACGCATCGTGTCAAATTTGCTATCATGACCAAACCTGCTTTTGTTTGTCCCTGATGTTACCTGAACCCGACATTGGCTTTACCTGATGTCACTGAGCCCATCATGAATCCGAACATAATTTTCAAATATTTGTCCGAACCCGGCCCATTCCATTGGGTTCCGAGGGGACCCACACTCTACTACATGTGTGAATGTATTTTTATTTACATCTGGGAGGTAATATATCTGTATTTGACAGACTTAACTTCTAACTGGAGAGTTTATATAAACCTCTGAAGTCTGAATTTACATTTTTTATTATCTTTTGCACTGTCAAACAATAATTATAAACATGTTTTAAATCCATGTTTTACAGGTAAAATATTAAAAATGTACTGTAAAACAAGAACTTGTTTACTAGTAATACACAATTAAATTAAGTAATACTGAGTCTAAAGTTTTAGTTGGGAATAATTTAATTTTGTCCGCAGTGGAGGTAATTTTTTGAAATCATCAATGATCCTTTTTTATTTTTACAGTAGGTAACTCGTATTAACTTTTATGTATTTGTCATAAAAGGTTGCAGGAATGTCAGATTTGTGCTCCCATTACAAATATATATATATATTATTTATGTTTGAGGTTTTTTGAAATAGATCTAAAGAATTTCCAAGCTGGAATGTTGCTTTTTTAAAATAATTTTGTGGTCTAATGCTTTTGTGGTCATGCACTTAAATAAATTAACCGACTTTTAAGGTCGAACTTATTCATTTAGTTTGTGAGTATTTCATTTAATTGGGTGTTACCAGTTGAAGCAACTTCTTGAGAACGTCAAACAATTCTCTTTTTACAGTGTAAAGGCACCTTTGAAATTTAACAATTGTTTTGTAAATTTGCTCGCATTCAGATAGTATGGGCCTTCAGCATCCCCACCAGAACAGCAGAATTCAGATAGATAACGATGATTAATGTGCAGGAATGAAAAACAATATGGATGTGAAATCAATGCTTCTGCCCGACAATAGTACAATAAACATTTTTTATCAATAAAGTCAATGAATAATCAGCCTTCGACAGAGTTCTATTAATTTACGTCACAGGGCCTACAGGTGTGCATCTCATAATGGGTTTGTGTAGTTTGTTCATTTTAGAATTTAGGGACAATTAAACTTCAAACACACATTAAGAAAACACAGTGCCTCTACCACGGCACAACAAAGTAGGAAAATGTGCTGCAAATACCACGACAGAAAACGTCAAGAAAACGTTCTGCAAACACGACAACACAACACATTAAGAGAACGCCCTGCTAATACCACATTGAGAAAACGTGCTGCAAATTCCACAACACATAATGTGGTATTGGCAGAGTGTTTTCCTTAAGAGAATGTGCTGCCAAAGCCATTACCACGACACACGAAGAAAACATGCTGCAGATAACACAACACAACATATTAAGAAAACTAATTGCAAATACCAAGGCACAAGAAATTGGGAAAAAGTGCTGACGTGCAAATATCACAACACAACACATTAAGAGCACGCGATGCAAATTACACAACACATTAAGAAACAAAACTGCAAATACCACGACACAACACATTAAAAGTAGCGCTGCGAATACTACAACACATTAGGAAAACGTGTTGCAAATAACACAACACATTAAGAGAACGCGATGCAAAGTAGAGAACACATTAAGAAATGAAACTGCAAATACCACAACACAACACATTAGGGAGACGCACTGCAAATACGAATGCATAAGGAAAACGCACTGTAAACACTACAACATATCACATTAAGAGAACGCGCTGCAAATAAGAATACATTAGGAAAACGCACTGCAAATACCACAACACATTATGAAAACATGCTTTAAAAGCCACAACACAACCGAAGTGGGTCCAGCGGACGCTTGAAAGTGATCCAGGTTTGAAATGCTCCTTCCTAGCATAGTAATGGTATGTAAAACTTTTGAGGGGAGTTATGAGATATAGTTCCTTCGATACAAGAAATTGCATGAAACATCTGATAAACCAGCTAATACTAAAGCTTTGTAGCAACACCGTCTGCAAAAAACAAAAGTAAGTGTTTACTTTGTAAATTGTTCTTCTTGATCAGCTCTGAAAAATAGTAGATAAAATGAGACTTTTGTTGGCTTCCCAGCGTACAGAAGCCCAGATGCGATCTTCATCAGTACATCACCGAAACTAAACTCCTCGTGGTACCAGATTCACAGCTGCGCTATTGAAGCACAAATTGCTTATGAAGTGGTTATTGGTTCTGATAGAAAGGTGGCAGAACATGTAGGGAATTGCAGTTCACTGCATAGCAACCAACCAGTCAGTGACAATGCTAACAACTGTCAACTGCCAAAGATGCATACCATGTGATGCCAGCATCAGAACTGGACCAGGGAGCAGTGGAAGAAGGTGGTCTGGTCGGATAGATCGTGTTTTCTTTTACATCATGTGGACGGCCGTGTGTCTGCACATTGATTACCTCGGGAGGATAGCTCCAGGATGCATTATGGGAAGAAGACAAACTAAGAGAGGCAGTGTGATGCTTTGGACGATGTTCCGCTGGGAAACTTTTGGTCCTACCATTCATGTGAATGTTACTTTGAAACATGGCACTTTACGAATCATGGCTGCAGACCAAGTACCCCCCCTTCATGGAAATGGTATTTCCTAGTGGCACTGTCCTTTTTCAGCAGGACAAAGCTCCCCAACACCTGACAAAAAATGGTTCAGGAATGGTTTGAGGAAAACAACAACCTGTTCAAGGTGTTTACTTGACCTTGGGATTCCTCCGATCTCACTCCAAACCAGCATCTGTGGGATGTGATAGACCAGCAAGTTCGATACACCAAGGCCCCACCTTTTTGCTAACATTTTGGTTCCAGAAATCACCTTCATGAGTTTTTGTGGACTCCATGCCTCAACAGTTCAGAGCAATTTTTGTGGCAAAAGGACTACCTACATTATTTTAGGAAGGTGGTTATAATGTTATGATTGATAAGTATATGGCTAGCTAACTATTTGAGATACTCCTGCTTTGTTCTGGATATTATCTAACACATTATGCTGTATGAGGCAACATTCCAAGTGGAATTGCTGCTGACCAAGGAATACAAACCCAATACTGACGTATAAAGTCAACATTTAAAGGTTACGTAAGATTTAGGGGGGTATTTTAGCCGTATCTCTTTAAATTAATGGAACATAATGTTAGTAACTAGGTATTTTTTTTGTGTAGTTTCAGCTGAAGGTAAAACATATATGGCTTATTTTAGAAAGGACCCTTTTATCTCGATACATAGCAGGGCGTGATTGTCGTACGGAGGCCACGCTGGTACAGACGGAGAGGGATTTCACGTTTGAAGCTGTTTCTGTGTTTTGAAAACAAATGGAGGATCCTGCTTATTACTTATACCAAGAAAACGCAACGGCGCACTCAGTGCCTACAGTGCCTGGCCCCGGCCAAATTTTACACACTGGACCCAGCAATGCCTGCAAGGACTACGTCTCTAAATCAGTCAACAGACACAAATCCCATGTACACACTGTGTATATGGCTGAGATTTGAGGCTGTTAAGGGTGAATGAAAGCAGCAGATGCACTTAGAATGAGAAGGCTGCCTCGTGTAATGCTTCCTCCGGCAGCTGCTCCAGCAGACAAACCCTCACACAGTGACAGTCAGTGATAATGTTCCTTAAAACTGAACTCTACTGGCCTTCAAAGAAATCTGTTCCAGAATGGCCACATGTCAATCAAAGCACTAACCGTCACCTCAGCGAATGTGCTGATGTCCCGCAGTGAAAATACTGCAGGTAAAAAAACGGCATTGGAAACCTTAATCAAGTAAAAGTAGGTAATAATAATAATAATAATACATTTCATTTATAATGCACTTTACATTTGGATCAAATCTCAAAGTGCTACAAAGTAAAAGCAGATAAAAGCATCAATAAAAAAACCTGACCAAAAAGCAGCAATGTTAGTTAAAGTTATAGGTTCTGCTAAAAAGGAAAGTTTTAAGTCCTTTTTTAAATGTGTCAGTCGTCTGTGGAGCCCTCAGATGGTCAGGGAGGGCATTCCACAGACGAGGGGCAGCAGAACAGAAGGCCGATCACCCAGGTGGGTATTCTTAGCAAAACGTTCTAAACCCGTAAGAACCCAGACACAGTTCAACATTGAACACCTTTCAGAGATTATTTTTGAAAGGCTGCCCCGTAACAAAGATCTGTAATGTTACGCCAAAGATCTGTAATGTTACGCCAAAGATCTGTAATGTTACGCCAAAGATCTGTAATGTTACGCCAAAGATCTGTAATGTTACACCAAATATCTGTAATGTAACACCAAAGATCTGTAATGTTACACCAAAGATCTGTAATGTAACACCAAAGATCTGTAATGTAACACCAAAGATCTGTAATGTAACACCAAAGATCTGTAATGTAACACCAAAGATCTGTAATGTTAGACCAAAGATCTGTAATGTAACACCAAAGATCTGTAATGTTACACCAAAGATCTGTAATGTAACACCAAAGATCTGTAATGTTACACCCGACTTTAATGGTCATTTTATCCCACATTTGAGATTTAATTAGTTTGACACTGTTATTTATTTATTATTATATTTATTTATTTATGTACTTAGGAATAGGATTTTCGCCTTCTTTTATTTGCAATTTGACGATTATCATTTACCATCTGTCAAAAGTGTATCGACACTTGAAGACATCCACGTTCAGTTTTTGTAAGGATTTTAATGATAAAGAGCTTTTTTCAGACTCTGAATCCCTGTCCTCTAAACATAGGACCAACACCTGGATTAAATATATTTAATTTAGTCGTTATTTCCTTTGCATTTGTTTTAAGAGGCATCTGACTGTTCGTAGCCTTAGTTTGTATTGTTTTGTATGTTTTTACTGCTTATTAACATGCTTTTATTTGTATTTTTCAGGATTTGGTTGTTTCTCTTTGTGTTTCTTTGCTTTGTGGTTGATTTGTGTCCTGGCCTCTTTGTTTTGCAGATGAGGGCAGGAGTGCAGTTGACCTGGCAGGAGGGGCTCAGATAGTAGCTGAACACATAAAATCGCTCTACCCAAATACTGAACCGGAAAATGAGAAGCTCTTGACTGTCTTTTGTGGCATGCTGATGAACTATAGCAATGATAATGGTAATGACCATCCTCCCCGAAGTTATCTCCACTAATCAGCAGTTGTTCTTTCCTTATACTCAGGCCATCTGTCATTATTTATTGCTAGTCTGGTTGAACTGAACCACAAGATTCTATGCTTCTCTTTCTTAGACTGACCATTCTCCCCGATCCTCCTGCCTTGCTTTTCTGTTGCTTCTCTTATTTCACCTTCGAGGTAATCTGCTTTTATTACTGAGAGTCCGATTTCATTAGTTTTCCTACCATTATTACCATTCAGCTCTTCCAACTCTGAGAAGAATAGCCACAGTACCCCTGCAGTTTAAAAAAAAAAAAAATAGTAGGCCTGTTGGGATTTTTACCCAGCAGTAAAAAACTGCGTATTAGAAAAGCTTCTCGGAGTGTCTGCGTATGTTTTGGTATTTTGATTCTCATTTGAGAAATCTTTATTGGAAAAAGAAAAACAAGTCTTTTTTTTTTCCATTCGTCATCCGTTTTCTTCTGCTCATCTGGGGTCGGGTGGCGGTGGCGGTGGCTGCAGGCTAAGAAGGGCATTTAAGACGTCTCTCTCCTCAGCAACACTTACCACCTCATCCCGGGTGATCCCGAGGCGTTCCCAGTCCAGATGGGGGTATAGTCCCTCGAGCGTGTTCTGGGTCTACCCCGGGGCCCCGATCGGATGCTTGAAAAACCTCCAAAAGGAGGCCTACTGGAGGCTTCCTAATCCGATTCGTAAACCACATCAAGTGGCTCCCTTCAACGCGAAGGAGCAGCAACTCTCTTCCGAGCTCCCTCCGGATGTCTGAGCTCCTCACCTTATCTCTAAGGCTGAGCCCAGACACCCTATGAAAGAAGCTAATTTCAGCTGCTTGAATCCGTGACCTCATTCTTTCGGTCACCAATCAAAGCCAATCATGACCATAGGTGAAGGTTGGAACGTAGAGCTTTGCATTAACACTCTTAACACTCGCATGTCCATCTCCCGATCCATTTTCCCTCGAGGCGGGAACAAGACACCAAGACAACCTGGCTTTAGGCAGCAACTCACCCACAAACCAAAGGGGACAGTCCACTCTGTCCCAGCAGAGAAGCACGGCCTCAGATCTGAAGGTGCCGACTCTCACCGGCCAATTCACACTCCGCTGCAAACCAATCCAGCGCATTCTGGATTTCACAAACTGATGAAGCCAACAAAACCACATTATCTGCAAACAGCAGATATGCAATTGTCACTGGTAGCAGTCCTCACTTGAACTGCTCCTTGATATCCTGTCCATGAATGTCAGGAACTGAATCGGAGAGAACGGACAACCAGGGCCGAGTCAAACAATCACTGGAAACGTGTCTGACGTTCTGCCACGGATACGGATACAACTCTCACTTTAGTAATGCAGGGACCGGATGGCCCGTAGCAATGGATAGGTACCCTATACTCCTGCAGTACCCCCAAATGGGACTCCCTGGAGGAAACTGTCATAAGCCTTCTCCAAATCCACAAAACACATGTAGACTATATGGGAACATTCCCAAGATCCCCGCAAGAGAGTCTGCAAGTGTAAAAAGTCGGTCCACTGTTCCACGACCAAAATCTGCATTGTTCGTCCCGATACTTGGGTTTAAGTCTTTTTTTTTAAATTTATTTATTGAATTTTTTGTTTGAAGATACAACAATCAGTTCGCCTTTCCTTATAATTTCCAAAAAGGATGAGAGAAATTTAACAAAATGGTTTGATTCTCATTTTCTAATTTGAAAATGAAACTAGACAGAACACCCAGGGAGCGCAAACTTTCGCCAAGGCACAGCAGTACCCGACGTACATTATTCTGATCAGAATCAATGAGATGGCTCCATTAAGGAAGAATTTGTGCAGATGTCTTAATTAATTAAGGAGTTATTGCCAGCCTCTAAATCTACCAACAATTCCAACAAACTGAGTATCTCTCTGATACTGTGTCGCCCGTTGGCCGTGGCACCTTCCACTTCAGCGTCTCTGTTCCGCTTACTGAGCCCCCAGCTCCAATCTAATTCCACCCGTACACACACACACATACAGACCACTACCCCTTTTTCCGTAGTTTGAGTAATAATTATAAAGACATAATTATCGCAGCTATCATTATTTTGCACAGGCTCAAAGACGATTTATGGAATAACTACGATCTTTTAATAGGAATTACATTCCGCAGCTCTGAGATGGGGTTAATGTACACAACCGCTAATACACACACCAATCAGCCACAACATTATAACAAGAAGCTGTTTCATTTGAATACACAAATAAACCTAAAACAACTATTTTCCAGTGCAAACAGTAAAAGATAACATTCATAATGCTATTATGTCAGAAGTGTGGACCAATCACAACGCCCCATTTTTCAATACTCCATGTCATTAATGGCGGGTCGTCACACAGCGTGAAGGATGTTCAATTTCCAATTGCCAATTTTCGATAGTTTCACTTTAACAAACTCATCCCAGAGATTCAACCCAATCAAAGTTATATTTAGAAACAATGATCTCGACACGTTCAGGATGAAAATTCATCAAAGGCTTTTCCAATAACGTGAAAGGTGTGCCCAAGGCAACGCAGCAAATTTTGATGCGTGTGCTCATAACATCACTTTCCATTGTCCAACACTGTAGAAGCCCATATGACAATATTTCATTACAGTGATGGCGTCACCTGCTTCCAACAAGAACAAGAAGCAAGCCTCAGATTTCACATATCATTTGTATAATGTGAAATAATATGCAGCGGTTTCCTTCTGCAGTGTTTATAAGGCTTGAAAGGTCTGACCGGTGTTTCCATCTGAGGGCTCCACAGACGACTGAGACATTTAAAAAAGGACTTAAAACGTTCCTTTTTAGCAGAACCTATAACTTTAATTAACATTGCTGGTTTTTGGTAAGGCTTTTATATAGTTATTAATTTATTTTTTATTGACGCTTTTATCTGCTTTTACTTTGTAGCACTTTGAGATTTGATCCAAATGTAAAGTGCATTAAAAATTAAATGTATTATTATTATTATTATTATTATTATATGTGGGTGTTGGAGAACTCAGTGCTGGATTGTGCACAAAGACACGCTCAATGATGCACCAAGCTTAAATTTGCATTTTCACCGCCAATATGAACAACTGAAGTGACATAAGCTGTTCAGCATTTGGTACAGGAACATTTCTTTCATCTGGATACACAGCGAGAGTTTAACCCATAATTATTTAAATATAGTGTACAGTCGCATCACTTATGGTTCCTCTTTCACAAGGAGAATATCTACTTTGAATTAAAGGCTAAAAAAACTTTAAAACTAAGTTCTAAGAACTACCGTCATTCTTAAAAAGGGGGTTATTAGAAAGTTCGGTGCTGTGAAGATAGTATCCGACCCCCTCCTGGTTTCTTGTAGTGTATTGTGTGACAAGTTGGGGCATTTGATCAAAAAAATATTGAAGATTGAAGTACAGAACCTCTAATCGACATAATTTTACTCCGGTGAATAAATTAGATTAATACTTTCCCTAATATGTGCACCCAAGAACTGTCCCTGAACGCACCAGAGAAAAGCTGTTTGCATAGTTCTTGCCTCCATGCAGTCAGATGAGATGAATCGCAAAGAGATGAACTCCTTCAGAAGAAAAAATATCTCAGTTATTAATAGTTCAGGATATTTACAGTACAGACCTTCTCAGATAAATTTGAATGTAGTCAACAAAAAGCTAAAAATAATTGTCCGTTTACAGTGATTATAGAATGAACCTATTTTATATGTAATACTAAATGTGTCTTTATCAATGGCAACCTGAGTCATCACAAAATACAAGTTTTAAATAATAATTGTTCTTAAATTGAACTCAACTTAACAGAAAATGATTCTGCCGTTTGGTCAAGCATGGCTTTAAAGAGTGAAAAAAAATATATTTATAGAATCATTTCCAGATGAAATTGTGTCTTCCAGGGAATACATTCAATTTCAATTAGATTAGCACTACTTTTTGGTAAAGCATTTTTTCAGAAAATGATTTGACCCCTAATAAACCTTCTTTGGCTGTTTCAGGTAACAACATTCTGTTCTGTAAATTCTCACATGCTGTAATGCCTTTATGCAAAAAAAAACAAAAACTAACCAAGTACTTGTAGAGTAGGACTCAATAGCAACGGTTAAAGACTCGTCCTCGGTTGCACCCTTTGTCCTTTGGTATCCCACCTGGCTCCGTCCTTGGCCCCTTACTCTTCTGCATAAACATGCTGCCACTGGGTCATATTATATACAGGTTCCATCACATTCTTCAATATGAAATAGAGACTCAAAATGTACTCAACCAGAGAGCTGAGCAGGACATTAAAGGGTTAAGAGCACGGCTAAGACTCATCAGGAAGTCACAAAGATTTGAAAATAGGGTTCAAAGAGCTAAAGGAATGTCCTACCTCATTAAAAGGTCAGGAATGACTCTTTATTTGTCTGTTCGGCCCTTTGTTCCGACCTTAATACCCCTTGGATGCATCTCCATGAATCTATGTTCTAACTTTCATTGTCCCACATTACTTCTAATGACTTTTGTTAGTCCCCTGGTTTCTTTGTGACACCATGGGCCCAGCGAAAGCTCTTATCCAGTGGAATATCTCAAAGTTTACAAGAGGATAAGCAAAATACTTTTACATTTCTTCATTATTTACCGTCTGCCATAGCTGCGTTATGATTTCATCTCACAATTTAACAGATTTTTGTAAAACTTGCCTCTCATTTTCCTGTTCTCTTCACGATGAGCTTCAGTGATCCATCTAGTGACATCATCAGTTCACGTCCACAACAGCTCTCATCCTACTCATCCGTTTGTTTCCTGGCCCATGACCAACTCCTCCACCATGTTGCTCTTCCTTGTCTTCATAATGACTCTTTTTTTTCTGGCTACCTGTGGTGATAATGGTTCAGAGCAGCTCCGACTGTATTGTGAAACCCCTGCAGAGGTGATGCTCTCGGCTTTTTCTCTGTGTCACTGGACGTTCTGGGTTCCTCTAACACAAAGAGTTTATGCAGCTTAAAGCAGCAGCAGTTATTTTCTCAGTGACCCTTCACACCTAACTGATGTCACTGCTGCTTTCCTCTTCAGTCGCTGCTTTCACCTCGTTCTGGATCAGTTTCCTTTGCTCCTCTCCACGGACATTATCACACCGGGAGACCTATATGTTGTGTTTCTTGCGTTGCTCCTTGCATTTGGTCCTTGACTGGTGGAGCTTCAGCCCTCTCTCCGTCTTGCTGATCTTTCCACACATTCACCCTCCACTCATCACGGTTTGTCTATTGCATAAGCCCTTAACCATATATCAGTCAGATTAGGGGTGTTCATTCTCCCCACTGCTCTCTTGCTCCCTTAGTGGAATGCCTCCTTTACCTGCATATTCAAATACCTCCTGATGCTAAGCTAGGGTACTGATCCATATGCTCGAGACTCATATCGGCTGATTATGGAGACCTTTTTTGTTTCTATTCCACGGCTCACATTGTTAACATGCTACAAAAATAATGTCATATGTTTTGTTTTTCTACTTTTTCCTGCATTTTTTACTTTTTAAGTACTTACTTTCGGTTTTTAAGCTTAATCTGATATTCAATAAGCAGTAAAACATTCTGTGGTTTGTTTTTACACTTTTAAACTAGGCACTCCCTACCTTTACTCTCTCCTTTTGTTTGTCTGCCCATCTTTTTCTCCCTCCAACTGTTTGATTCCCTCTGTTTTCTTTTAATGAAGGTTTTAAATGAAACACCTGCTGTCCAGGTGTATCTTACCCAGAGACAGTCTCGACGTCAAATGACAAGTGTTGACTAAATTTACTTGGCTGCTTCCATCTTACTGATTGACAGAAGATTAAAATAAGTATTTATTATTATTTATTATAATATTTGGTGGATGGAAACTTATTATTATTGTAGGTTTTTATGTGGAAACATTACATTATAATTTACCATTTAATGGTTCAATTTAGCCTTTAAATTTAACCCCGAACTAACTAACCAAATACTTAACATTTCACCCAAATATGAAAACAGTGTGATTAATTAACACCAGAAGAAAAAACTCTCTTTCCATTATTTATTTGTGAAGCATTAACATGAAATAAAATTATAAAAAAAATACACACAATCAGTTAAGGTGTTTTTAGAACCACCAGTTTGCCTATCGTGACGGTGACGGTGAATATTTGTCTGTGTTTGTTAGTTGTTAGTGTATTTAGTCGTGTGTTAGCTGGGATTAGCTCCAACCCTTCCACTACCCTGGTGAGGATGAGCGATTATAATGTAATAATGGATGATCCACTAGATTATGTCCTTTGTCTCGTGGTCCTCACTTTGACTGTGTGTCCTCACGCCTCCTCGTCATAGAACTCAAGAATTGTCCACTGCTCCTGCAATCGTATCCAAACCCTAGACAGAGATAGATACCTTATCCATCCTGAGGCCTAGAAATGCTTAAGTTTAACGTGTTTTCCCTGATCTGGTCTTTAATGGTACCTTTGCTTTATTGTCCCAACTTACCTTTGACAGTTGTGATGACTCTTCTAGTGTATTAAGTCCTCCCCACCCTTGTTGACTATAGAGGCGGGTCTTTTGCTGTCAGATGTTTTCACCCCTGAACTTTGCTTCAATGATCCAGAGCTGGTTGTGTCGCCACGGGAGAAAAGCACCCGCAAAACATCTCAGGTAGTGAGATCTGAGAAACCTGTAAACGTGAAAAGTCGTCTTTAGAGCCAGCGCTCTGTCATTCCCCTCTAGGCTACTGTACAAACATGGCAATGCAATGCTGCAGCCTCCATGGAAGATGACCCCGCCCACCCTGAAGAAATAAAGAGCTTTCTCTAAGCTCACAATAACAATTCTTATTTTCAGCTGATTAAAGACTACCAAAAACATTTTTAGGAATGTTAAATTCCATTCCTTTTGAAGAGACACCTCTGAATTTTACACACTGCACCTTTAAGCTGCGACCAAGCCGCCCCGAAACAAAGTCAGGGCGGCTAAACCTGCGACTAGAAAGAAAACACGGTGTCTTGTTTGCTTGTCATACATTTTGCAAAGTTGACTTTCTACCGTGACCAGCCGATAGTAAGAAAACCTTTTGGTGTGCAGCAGTGGAAAAAGCTTTAAGCTCTTATAAAATCATACGTGTCTCCCATGTCTGCCTCAGTGTCGCCTCAGAAGAACCCTGTAACTAGAAGGACTGACCGTCCACGGGCCGTCTCTCTGTCCGTCTCTTTATCACAGATTCCTTACAAGCCCAGCTGATCAGCATGGGGGTGATACCCACCCTGGTGAAGCTGCTGGGCATCCACTCCCACAACACAGCCCTGACAGAAATGTGTCTCATTGCCTTTGGAAATCTGGCTGAGCTTGGTGAGTATTTTTCTTTTTCTTTAGTCTCTCCTCAACATTTTGAGTTCCATTATATTATTATTTTATTTTATTTTTAGCCCCTCTGCCATCTCACTTTCCTTATGACCCACTTAAATGAGGCATGTAGGATTACCCTCCTGTGCCTCTATGAGACATAAATGCACCACTGACAAATTATGATATAGAAATAGAAGTAGTCTAAGCCTGTGGCAGCAGAACTAAGAGCTGGTCCAGGACCAATCTGAGCCAGAACCTTTTTGAGCCTTTACGTTTTTTGAAAAAGGATGCATGGACATGGATGGACATGTCAATAGCACTCAATACACTCAATACATGGAGAGAGAGCGAGAAGGAGAGAGAATGCAGTGCATCATGGGAGTCCCCCTGCAGACTAGGCCCACAGCAGCATGACTAAGAGACGGTTCAGGTGCGAACCGAGCCAGAACCTAACTATAGGATTTATCAAGCAGAAGGATTTACAAAGTGTCTGTGCTTTGTAGCTCATATTTTATAATTGTTGTATTGATATGATGCGGGCTGAATAGAGATGGCGAGACGATTGGGTCAGAGCATCTCCAAAACAGTTGGTCTTGTTAGGGGTTCCCAGTGTTAGGGTTGTAAGAACCTAGAATACTGGGTTGGCTGTAGTTCTGGGGCTATTAACCAAGAAAAAACAAGGAGTAATGAGGTAATGAGTATACAAGCTGGTCTTAAATCAAAAGAAACTTCTGGACCGCTGGTTATGCAGTGATAGGGTCACTATAGCACAGATTGCACAAAGGATCTAAAACTGTCCAAATGTCTGGGAGGGTTTTAGGAGGGTTGGTATTACATATTATCCGGAGCAGAATGTTTGAATGAGTGTTTTTGTTTCTGGTATTTTAGCCTTGATTCCACAAAAATGACCATTACGGCAACTTCCTAGTCTTCCGTGACTCCTCATTTGAGAAGATGGTATTCCATCGAGACGCTTTTAGCAGACTAATGTAAGATCAAAGAGAGGCGGTTGGAACCCATCCAACAAATAACCCAGTGAAATGGGTTGGTCAAGTTTTTTTCTCCCGCTCCCTTATGTTAATTTGAATATTAACACATGGTACTTTATTTTCCTTTAGACTAGGTGCATTACATCACAGCTCTTACTTTTGTTGATTTAAAATAACATTTACATTATTCACACTCAATAAAACTCAACAGCAGTGTACCGTATACTGTACTACTACTGCATTAATGCTTTTTGAATTTTCCGTTTTACAGATAGTAACGGGTCTTTAAAGTCCTTACGTTTGGACTTAAAGATGAGCAGATACCCCGTTTAAGTTTCGTTATGCCTTTTTCTACTGCTCTGGTATTTTCAGAGTCCAGCAAAGAGCAGTTTGCCTCCACCAATATCGCCGAGGAGCTGGTGCGCCTCTTCCGTAAACAGACGGATCATGAGAGGAAGGAAATGATTTTTGAGGTCCTGGCTCCACTTGCAGAAAATGGTAATGTGATTTCATTTAAATTCTTTATGTGGTCTCGGTCAGATAAAGGTAAAGTGAGACTTCAGGTAAACATTTCTCCGTTTCTCCTCGACTGGCTGTCAGCAGAGAAGTGTGATATGTGTCACTCTTTTCCCCAAACCAATGTCTTCCCTTCATTTCAGCAGGGATTTTCCCTTTTTCTTATCCATCCATTATCTGTAAGCACTCCTCCTGTGCACGGACTTCATCACAGGCCCGATAAAGATGGAGACAGACGACCATTATGGGCAATTTAGAGTCCCCGTCTCAGCCATGTTACTGTGGGAATTTTTGTTTACGTCACTTTCTAGTTCAAGTTGAAGAAACTTTTCAAAAATCACAGGATTACATGGAACACTAAAACGAAAAACATGCATCCTGACAAATTATAGACATTAGAGAACCTCCGAATGGCATCACCAGGAGACATCCATTTAAAAATGATTAGTGAATAGTTGGTCACGTTCAACAATGATTGAAGTTAAGGTCTCTCTACATTAACACACATTTAGTTCTCTCACTTGTTGGGTTCCTTGGTCACAAATATTCTAGGTTTCAAATCAGAGGGGGCTTATGGGGTCGCCCTGGTCTGTTTTTCACGTCCTTCCGTCTGTACGTACTGAAGATATTCACCCGGATCTCCCCTGGACAGAACCCTTCGATATCTCACACACATGCCGACTGCCGAGCCTCTGAAGGTGTGCGCGCATCATCGGTTCCTTCCGTTTTTTACACCTTCTTTGCATATATGTGGGGGTGATTTTCACCTCCGTTACTTTACATTCATCTCTGACAGAGGTATGGTACAATGTAGACATATCTGGAACAAAAACACAACAAGTTTAGTATTTTCTTCCCTTGCCGGGAGAATCTGTCCTTGAAAACAAATATTCTCTTTTTTCTGAATACAATGTATTTTTTCCTTCCCTCCAAATGTCTCATCAGATGCGATAAAGCTACAGCTGGTGGAGGCTGGCTTGGTGGAGTGTCTGCTGGAGGTGGTGGCTCTGACTGTAGACGGAGAACGGGAGGAGGACATGGCCCAGCTCAAGACTGCCTCTGACCTCATGGTCCTCCTGCTGCTTGGAGGTAAGAGCCTCGGGGCCCATCCTACTCATGTTACCTCCTACTGACTGCCTTCATCACAAAGATCCAGGGCTATTATATCACCTGTTATGTTCGATACATACAATTATCTTTTAAAACATTTTTTTTTTTTTACTCAGGTTGCCTTATGGTCATTTTTGTTTGAGGATCCGACACTATTTTTGATTGTGAGGCAGTCAGCGGCTTTTTCACAGATATTTATGCCACCGGAAATAGAAACGCGCCAGTTCTGTCTTAATTCTTCAGTCAGTAGGTGAATGTTTGACTGGCGAGGAACAAGCCTGACCATGGTTTATTGTAGATATACACGTTGACTCTAAGAGAGCATTTCACCAGACGTTCAAGGATCCTACACCACAGTCCACACATCTAAGAATCCCTCTCATGACAATACCTGAAACAGTTTCTCCCTTCTCCTCGGTTTTCCATTGAATGCAGTCTGCTGCTTTTGACATAGTCTAAATCCATGATCAGAGCCGATGTCCTTTTTGCAGCCGTCCCAGCTAATCCAGTCGAAAGTGGACAAAATAAGTTTTCCCCTGGGATTATTATGTGTCTCCATACAATAGAAAGCTTTATCTTGAAATCATGTTTAATTATTTACTACGTGTTACCTAACGTTTAAGGTGATTGACGTTATTCTTAGTTCCAAACCGTGACGGTGTTTACCGTCAGAAAAATGACTATAGCTGCCTTATGATTGCTTGTTGCCCGTCTTCATTCTGACCTCTGACCTCACTGCTCTGCATGTCAGCCATGATATGATCACTGACCTCCTTTGAAAAGAATAGAACCCAAGAAAGACAGTTCAGTCTGCCACTTTATCTCAGTCTCCACAACCCTTTTCCAAACTAATCTTAAAATAATTATTTTATTTTCAGCTGATTATATGCTAAAACATACAGTTAGAAATGTTATTTTCCATTAATTCAAAGAGATAACCTGAAATTTTAGATTAAGATTTTTGCAAAAATGTCTCTAATTCAGCTTTTGCTTTCATTATTATCACGTACTGTGTGTAGGTAAGATTCATTTAAATGATTTTAACAGAGGGCTGCACGTAATAATATGTGAAAAAAGTAAAGGGGTCTGAAGACTTTCCTGAATCATATATTTTGTTTGTATTTATATCTTAACCTGTTTACATTTTACGAACGATGTTCTTTTAGCTTCCTGTTCAATAGTAATCCCTCTTTAACCTTTTATTGTCCACATTTTGAGTCTCTATTTCTATTGAAAAATGAGACTGAACTCATTTAGAATCCGACCCGGTAACAGCATCTATATGCTAAAGAGTAAGGGACTCGGGACAGAGCCCTGGGGGACACCGCATGTCAAATTTGACACATGGGAGGAGTCATTAACCTTGACTACTGAGAAAGTCCTTTTTGATAAGTAGGACTTTTGTTACCGATTAAAGCTTGTGAAAACAGAATTATTTAACCTGATACAGCCTTAAATGTCTAATAAGGGTCAAATCATTTACTAAAAACAAGCTTTACTAAAAGGCTGAGCTAATATAATTAAAATCGACTAATTTCAGTTGAAATGCAAACATTTTGTAATCAGACTTTTTTTATTGTTTAAAAAAATGCTCGACTGATTGATTTATCATTTTATTCAATCAATAAGTGCCCATTATAAAAATATGCAAAATCAATACCTTTTCCATAGTACTTTTTTCTTTGTGAGAACATTAGTACAAACAGGTCAAAATAAGAGTAGCTAATAATTGAATTTATTTGAACCGATAGTACCTTCTGGACCTAACCTTCTTACTGCCTGCATGTATTTATGAGCTCACTCTGGCTGAGCTGCTGTCGGTGACATCATCACTGTGTTGGTGCTCTACCTCCTCCTGTCGCACAGATGAGTCCATGCAGAAGCTGTTTGAGGGGGGGAAGGGCAGCGTCTTCCAGAGAGTTCTGTCCTGGATTCCATCTCATAACCATCAGCTGCAGCTGGCCGGCGCTCTGGCCATCGCCAATTTTGCTCGCAATGGTAAGATTCCTGCCACGCAGTGAGACGAGGTCCCAGAACTCAAATGTCCCGGGTTGGGAAAGTGGGAGGTATCGGCTCCGAAACAACACGTAGAACTAAAGATGTATATTTTGGATAACCGGTAGATGTTAGGTAATACATCATAACCCAGAACTATGAACGTGATTATTGATAAAAAGCGTTAATATTGACTACAGCTAACACAAACGCTCTTCCCTTTGTGTGACACCATACAAAACCTCGTGGGATTTTCCCTACCTGCAGATGGGAATTGTATCCACATGGTGGACACTGGAATCGTGCAGAAGCTTCTGGACCTGCTGGATCGGCACGTCGAGGAAGGCAACGTCACCGTTCAACACGCAGCACTGAGTGCCCTTCGGAACCTGGCCATACCCGGTGAGCCAGAACATCAGCCGCACGCACACACACTCACACACACACACACACACACACACACAGCAGGGTGCAGAAGGAAGCGGGTTTAGTGGAAACTCAGAGTTAGTTAAGCCTGAGATGAGGGGGAAACTCTGGGTTTTCCGTTCCAGAAAACGGGAAAAGTTGAGCCCTGAGTCAACCGATTTTTAACATTATAATCTTCCACACTGAAAATCAGGTGACCAAACGTGACTTCAGGAGAAAAACAAACATGGAGGACGATGGACGTCCTCGTCGGTCCTATTGTGATATAACTTGCTTGACACGTTATAAAGACACGTGTTGTGCTGTTAAATATTTCTCTTCACTGAAATCATAACCTCAACTGTTGAAGGTGCTGTACAAACATAAAATACTAGCGTTATGCTAATTGGGTTACTATAAAATACATTTATCGACTACATTTAATGGAATGAATTACTAACAAAAACAACAAAATGGAAGAAAAACAAATGTACTCCTTCCACAGTTACGTGGTGAAATATGTTTTCATACGAGGGTCTTCATTACTATCTGGATCATAATATATAGAAATTTAATATAATATTAATATTAATTTCTCAAAACCTTGAGGATTAAAAGTTATCAAAGATTTTTACATATAATTTAAAAGGCAAGTTTCTTTCTGAAAACTGGGTCCATAAAAGCAGGACAGAAGGAAGAAAAGACTCGCCGACTGTGAGGATGTTTTTGTGTGAATAGTCCTTTAACGTTGATGTGTTTCCCCTCCTCCAGTGGTGAACAAATCCAAGATGCTGTCGGCCGGCGTAGCAGACGTGGTGCTGAAGTTCTTGCCGTCTGAGATGCCTCCAGTCCAGTTCAAACTCCTGGGGACGTTACGGATGCTCATCGATACACAAGGTGTGTGTTCAGATGAAGTCGCCCCCGTAAACAAAACGGTCCTGACCGAACATCACCTACTGATCATTTGACACACACACACACTCTCACATACACACACAGACACTCACACACACAAACAGAGACACACTCACACACACACACACACACACACACACACACACACACACACACACTCATACACACAAACAGAGACACACGCACACACACACAGTCACTCACATACACACACACAGACACTCACACACTCACTCACTCATTCATTCACATTCTCACTCACTCACAGACACTCACACACTCACTCACACACTAACTCACACACAGACACTCACTCACTCATTCACTCACTCATTCACTCACAGACTCACACACAGACACTCACACACTCACACACAGAACTCACACACTCACACACAGACACTCACACACTCACACACAGACACTCACTCACTCACTCATTCACTCACAGACTCACACACAGACACTCACACACTCACACACAGACACTCACACACTCCCACACAGACACTCACACACTCCCACACAGACACTCACACACTCACACACACTCACTCACGCACACCTGCTGTTCCAGGTTGTAGATAGTACAGTAAAACATTTGTCCAACAGCTGCTGTATCTTTCTGAAAAAAATAATAATTGAATTGCAGGTGTATATTTTTATGTAAATTAACTGAAAGTGTGTTTATGTGTGTGTGTGTGTGTGTGTTTATGTGAATGTTTGTGTGTGTATGTGTTTATGTGAATGTTTGTGTGAGTACGTGTGTGTCTTTATGTGTATGTTTGTATGTTTATTTTTATGTTTGTGCGTGTGTGTGTGTGTGCGTGTGCGTGTGTGTGTGTGTGTGTGTGTGTTCAGCTGAAGCTGCAGACCAGCTGGGAACCAATGGGAAACTGGTGGAGAGGCTAGTGGAGTGGTGTGAAGCCAAAGACCATGCAGGAGTGATGGGCGAGTCCAACCGGCTCCTTTCTGCCCTCATTCGACACAGCAAGTCGAAGGTCGGACCCCCAGAATCCTCTAATTCATAAAAACACCCTGTTACCGGTTGATTATCAAAATCCCCATGATGAGACATCTGAACAAAGATGCACATTTGTACAGGTTCAGTGTCACGACTGTATTAACAAAACCACTCTTTCTTTATTTCAGGAAGTGGTCAGAACCGTCATCCAGGGAGGTGGCGTGAAGCATTTAGTTACCATGGCAACCAGCGAGCATATGATTATGCAGAATGAAGCACTGGTGGCTCTGGGTCTCATAGCAGGGCTGGATTTGGGTAAGGGCAATAATCAATGCTTTGAAGTGTGTTTATTTTTTACCCTTCCTTCCTCTCCTCTCCAAGAGTCGTTGTGATCCATTCATTAGAAAAGAAGCAGCGATCATTTGATTTGCAAAGCAAAGTGGAGCCTATCAAGTGTACAGAGTGTTCACTCCTGCTTACAGACGTTATTAATCAGAAGTACAGGTTGGTGCATCAGTGACAAGGAGTCAGGTTGGACAGGGTGGTTCGTGCCATAAATGAGGAATCAGCTGGAGGAAACCTGACAGGATTGTTTGTCAACAAACCCCTCCTACCCATTAACTAGAGGTGCGTCCATGGATTTGCCCCGGGAGGCCTAGTTTTCACTGTTATCGGCAATGGACCAATCAGCCTCTCTGAGGACGATTCTTGCCCTACGCACACACCAAGCATGAGTTCACATGCCTACAAGTAGCTCACCAGTAAACCAGCTTACACCAAGCTTGCAATTTATAACCCCAGTAAGGGCAAAATAAGCTGCAGAGGAAGAACACCAAACTTAATCACACACTTCAAATGCAATCGACCCGAAGAACATGGTAAGTTTCAAGAAGCTAACGTTAGTAGTGGGGCTAAATCTACCGATAGCGCAGAGGCAGCCATGAGCCCGCTGTATGAGAGTGTGTGTGGACGCCGTCAGTCATGGTTCTAAAATGTTCAAGATGATCGCGTCCTGGGTCTGTCTGTTGGGCTACAGGTAGGAAAACGGTGAGCCTACCGGCAGTTTCTCTATTACACAGTCAAACATGACATTCCAGAAACCCTCCCCCGCTGTGGCCAGCACCTCCATGTGGACCTCTGTGGCCGATAAGCCCTTTGAGATCAAAGTGGATGATGGCTGCACTAAGATCAGTGTGTGTGTGTGTGTGTGTGTGTGTGTCTGTGTTTACTCACAGAACACAGAAACACACACACACACACACATAAATGATTATATTACAGTCACACCGTGAAACAAAACAATCCCTGAATCTGCTGAGAAACTCTTCGACAACTTCTGCATCAGATTTTAAAGAAAAACCTCTAAGTTCATGTTGTTCTGCGCTCCCTTCGCGGGACAGGACCAAGTGGACTCTGTGTGACACAGTTCCGTAGTCTATGTACCCCAAATGTCCCAAAAATAGAGTTTCGACGCTGGATAGGGATTGTGGCTGCAGAATAGCAGCTTTGTCCACCAGGGGGAGCTACATGCACACACCACAACAGTCAAGAATGTGCACAGAAAAGAAAAATGCAAAAAAGAAAGTAGAAGCCTGATTTTGGGTGCGTTTGTGAGACCAGGTTTTAAAACAGAACGTCTGACACTACCTGATAAATATAAACATCAGACTTAACTGTGTTGTAGTTGCGGCAGAGAAAGACTTTGTTGGAGCCAAACTGGTGTCGATGCTTCACAAGCTGCTGTCCGACGAGAGGAGCGCCCCAGAGATCAAATACAACTCCATGATCCTCATCTGTGCAGTCATGGGTTCAGGTCAGCTCCCAGCCTGTTATCAAGAGTGGATGGTTGGCTGTGATGACATCACTCTGACCCGACCTGATTACCAGCTTTTATTTGAGTATTGATGATTTGTTCTTCTCTCTGCTCTGTTTCAGAGCCGCTCCACAAAGAGGTCCACAGCCTGGCCTTCATTGACGTCGTGTCTAAGCTGAGGGCTCACGAAAACAAGACGGTTTCACACCAGGCGTCTCTCACAGAGCAGCGGTTAACTGCTCAGAGCTAAATGACTGTGAACCTCCCCACCCAGCCACACGCATCCACCCAAACGCATCCACCCAAAACCTGCCTGCCTGACCACATAGTCACCCGATGACATCTCCTGGCTGCTCTCCAGTGCCCCATCGTCATGTGCCAATGTACCACATACGTCTTGTCTCTGCTACCCCCCTCCCCTCTCTTCAGCCCACCTCCTCTAGGGTTAGAGTTAGAAGACTTGGGACATTTGTTTACACACAACTCATTAAATCTGCCCATTACTCAAACATTTTATATTTTATTTGGATTGAGGTGAATTTGCCTGAAATCGCTGGATCCAAAAGTCTCTGAAGCTCTTGGTCCGTAGAGTCTAGTGGGGCGCCAACACTTCTTCTTCTGAAAGCCATAATAATATAAGAATAAGATTTATTCAGGTGAGTTAACAGGTCCTCAAAGGAACGTATCACCCAAAACAGACAATTCAGCCTCCTGCTCAATATAAATATGTAAATAATAAATATCTCTTGTCAAAATATATCAGGAACGAAGAGAAGAAAACAGTGCAGCATTCTTCTCAACAAATGAAGAATACAAAGAAAAAACCCAAAACAAACATAAAATGACTCCATGCACTTCGTACAGAAAACACAAACATCCACAGGACTGAGCCGCCTCTTTTCCCCCAATATTTTATTATACTTATATATATATATATATATATATAGAAACACACACGCATATATATACATTATATATATATATATGTGTGTGTGTATATACACGCATACGTATATATGAATATATATATATATGTTTATATATATGTATGTGGGGATTTCTTTGAGATAGTTGAGGGGATGGTTTAATAGAAATAAAATCTTAGCTGTTGCCTCAAAGATAAAAGCTGGTTCTTCACAGACGCCGTCTGAGGACGATGTCCAACATGTGACGATGTAGACGGGACCTTTTCAGAACTGGTGATCTCTGCATAAGCATGTGAATATTCAAACAAGTGGGTCCCAAATGTATTTGAAAATTATTTTGTGATCTTGAATTTTGGCTATTTGGAGTAAGTCTATGATTGTTTTAGAGATTTTTTACATTCAGAATGACATCATCTTTTTCTTCTGTTCAGAAGAATACTGCAACACTGTTTTAAGAGGAGGTGCAGAAACACTTAGATGCATTCAATAACATAATAACATAAGGGGGGATATTCCAATAATATATAGGTCAGAGAGGATCTCTCTCCGTCACAGACGTATGATTCCTGTCACGAGCCAAAACCAGCGTCTGAGGTTTTCTACAGCCTGGTGGCCGGACCCTCCTCAAATGTGGGAATCTCAATCAGCATGGGGGTCAGCAGAGAGTGACTGAATGTTTTTGGGTGAACAGTTCCTTTAATTCTGATGAGGTGAGACAGGTTTCATTTCAGGAACGATTCGACCACGACCTTGATTCAGTTCTACATCTATGATTTATCCCTCCATGTTTGAACGTTGTCCTGACTTCTACTCTTGCATGCATCTTCTGCTACCAGTAGGGGGAGCTAAAGCGCCATAAGTATCTAAGAGACAACATTCTGTTAAGACCATAGCTGTGAGACCCTCATCAATGAAAAACGTCAACAAAAGAACAAAAAAAATCCTCTAGTGACTTTTCTCAGCTGTTGAAGAGGAGAAGCCATCCACGCTCTTCCTCGTCGTCTCGCACATAGATCCAGTATAGGCCGACTAGAGACTGCATGTTTTAGTCCTGTTGAAGGTGTGACGGTGTTCATCGGACCTATGACCCCTGCCTCTCTATACTCCAGAGTCCCCCGCTCCACTCGCACCTCCTTTTCTGTACGCTCCCCTTTTCTTTGCACTTGTTCTAGAAGTCTTAGATCTATAGATATGATGAGATTTTTAATTCCACATTTTGTCCAAATCCCCAAAATCCTGTCCCTAAGAGAAAGAACCGTGCAAGAAGCCGGTGCCGGGCTTTAGCCGGTTAATGTACGTCCAGTTCAGTTCCTGGACTGAGTCCGGCACCAGTCAGAATCAGAACTGTAATTCTTTAGAAGTTTAACCATCAGAGTGTTGGACCTGTGACGGAGCTGAAACTTTACATTATGTCGCACATGACTGTCTCACATACCCCTTTCCCACCAAAAAGAGCCTGGTGCTGGTTTGGTGCTGGTGCTAGTGCTTAGTTCCTAAGTTTGCTTTTCCATTGGTAAGGAGCCAAGTCAGAGCCACGCCATTACGTCACTGTATAAAGTAATCGGTTCTTGGCTCTAGACCAGCAATGAGTTGGTGCTTGTCTGGAAGCAGTTTTGAAAGCCAGGAGCTGGTGCTTAGGCCTTCGAAAAGCAAAGAACTAGTGCTACATCAGGCTCTGGCTCCGAACTAGCCCCAGAACCAGCTCGGTGGAAAAGGGAGTCACAAATTGTGTGTATTTCTGGGCCCAACAGTTGCTTTCCAGAAGATTAGTGTAAACAAACTCTTGTTATGGGTCACATTCTATCTTACGGAAGCACACTGCCATCACGCCAGCAAAGAAAACGGAAAAATCACTTCTACGGTATAGCACGATATTTTTGATATTATAAAGGGATATTGAATTCTGCTGAGAGTGCAGGGACCGTCTACAAATAGCAGGGACCGTCTACAAGGAGCACTGGCTAGAAAAAGTAGGGAGCAGCTGTAAATAAGACTGGGATTCACCTCCCAGTCAAAAGAGGGCGTGACAGAAATCCAGTATGGACCCTTAGGCATGGTCCTTAGTGCGACCAGCCTACCCAGCTAGAACTTGTGCTGGTCCCGACCCCGGATTCAAGGGAGGGTTGTCTCAGGAAGAGCATCGAACGTAAAAATCTATCTGGGTTGGGGGGTTTTTTTTGTTTGTTTTTTGCGTGTCAGCAATGTGTTTCCGTACTTTCTGGCACAGAAGGTTGGAGAACCTGTCCGGTGGGAGCAATGCAACTAAGGCTATGAGGCAGTCAGAACCGGAGAACTCCTCAAGTGTCTTTGTTCACATATTTAGTTTGGACTTTCAATAATGATGAATAATCATGCTGCGTTACATCGCTCCCGCCTGGAAGTTATGTTTTACATTTTATACTTGCAGTTTTAAAAACCGATAAAAACCAAAATGCCAACAACAAAATTGGTGGGAGTGAAGCCACGAATGGAGAAAAGATTCACCCTGTGATCCAGATGGGACACCCAACAATCACCTACTGGCATCACTGTTGCCGTCTCCACGGAAACCAGAGAGTGTAGTGTTGGAGTGTGGAGGGAAGCAGCCAACATTCCCACTGCGGTGTTCAGATGTGTGTGGAAAAGAACTGGGGACTGAATGCAGGCCCGGTTCCACCACCAGAGCAGCAGCGGCAGCGCCGACCCAAAGACAGGGTTCTGTTCGTAGATCATCTTGTAGTCAAAGGGATTCCCTCTCACCTGCACATCTCAGCTTTTGTGACACTCCACAGACACTCACGCCATTCTGTGTTTCCTGTTTGTTTGTTTTGAACGTATGAATGGTTATTTATCAAACGTATGCTTTATTCTTAAGACACCTGCCAGTGGAGACGTTTCCATTCTAGCTGCATCAAATACTATAAACCTAAATGTTTGTTGTAAATGTCATGAGTTGTACATTCAGCAGATTGTAATGCAGCAGATAATTAAAAGATGATAGCTGGTGACAGCTGACGTCGTCGTTCCTGCGCCATCAAAAACTGGAATGTCCATCAAAAACTCAAGCTTGTGATCTACTTTAAGTGAACCTGTCAATCAACCATTTCTGAAGTCCATTATGTCAGAATTCATTAAAGTACAACAGATGGAAAACAGAGAAAGAGCCCCGGAAAATCTAATTTAAGTAAAAGTAAAAATTGCAGACTTCCTGTTAGGTTGACGCCGTTCCACCAGGAGGCTTTTTGGTGGATCTTTATACGCCACAACAAGTCTGACAAAATTCTAACCTCTGACTCCAATGGCGGGGGCTGCCATGGAACTATTCTGCCCTGCCCTTTGTCAGTCAGCGTTCCCCGTGTTTATATACGGACAAAAAAACAAACACAGGTAAATTATTTTTTTTTTCTCACCTTTATTAATTAAAATGACTTCATTTAAATGAATTTCACGGTGAACTTTGACAGAAGAGAATCACATGGTGTTCCTAAACTGAAAGCAACTACCAAACTTCTGCAGCATTGAATGTCAACCAGGAAAGTTCCAAAAAAAAATGTTTTATTAAATTAAATGTACAATACAGATTTAGTGAAGAAAAAAAAAAGAATAAGTGTCTATCCTTGTTTGAGTAGATTAAAATGTCAGAATGTAGCAGACGACATCAGTCTGAGTAAAGATAAAACGCTGCTAGAAACACGACAGACGACTCATGCTGACAATCACCGATAAAAAAAAAACTCAACATTTTTCCACTTCATCGGTGGAAGCGACAGATTTTCACTCCGATTGAATTTATTCAGTGTCGACAGATCGGCATCCAAAACATGCGTCACTCTTCCAAACAATGACGGCGGACAAACAGGAGGTGGATGTTGTGACCAGCACCTGTCTGAAACCTGGAGAGATGAAAAAAAACAACCTTCTCGTGGATCTTGATGGAATGTTGGCGTGGTTTCAGGTCGTAGACCTCCAGAAGGCTCCAACATCTCCTAAAAAGGAATTTACCAGCTGGAAGAGTGAAGGATTTTATTCTGGATGCGGTGAGATAGGATGGTACCAGTGCTGGTGCTGATGTAAGACCTGGGTGGAGCAGCAGTCTCTCAGTCATTGTTAACCTAAGCCACGCTTTCAAACTGTTTTACTTAATAAACTTCCTTTCAAATCTTTCCCACATGTCCAGAAATGTCTGAGGGCACAGAAGCCTCCTGCTGGAAGGAGATGTTTCTGGTTTTGTGTCTACTCCTAAAAGGTAAAAAATAAAAAGAATGTGTCCTGTCTGGACCTTTTCTGTTTGTGAACCAAAAAAAACCTCCTGGTCTAAGGCCCACGTCAAACAGCCGGACTAAAACGGTCCAACAAAAAGAACTTGTCTCGGAAGAACTAATTCTTCTCAGAACTTAATCGGGGATTTAGGTTCCCTGGAAGTCCTCAAAGGTTAGATATCCTTTCAAGGTTTGTAGTTTCATCTTTTGTTGACAGAGCAGTCATGAAAACATGAACTTTTGAACCTGGATTCTAGAGCGAAATCGTTTGAATACTCTGTCATTACTCTGTGGTGTCACTGTCAAGAAGTTTGATGAAGAAGGAGCCGGAGGAGGAGGAGAAGAAGAAGAAGAAGAAGGATAAGGAGGAGGATCTACAGCCTAAAGGAGGAAGTAGTAAAACTACAGGGATGTCACCTGTCACTAACTTCCTAAAAAAGGAACACAATCCTGTTATTCCAGCTTCATGTGAACTTCTGGACCCTCTCAGACCTGGACAAGCGGGGAAAAGGTCAATAACAGAACCAGCAGTGAACTTTAAGCCGTTTCTTCTACACAAAACTACTTCACAGTCCTACATGGGGAGTGTAGCGATGGAGCTTCAGTGAAAAATACTGATCTAATATCAAAACGGCGTATCAAAACTCCGACTCCCTCGCTGTCGGAGTTGGAGCGTTGTGTGTTTTTTTTAGTTCAGCCTTCCTCTTTTTTTTTTTTACAGTGCTCACACAGTGTTATTATATACATAGCATTTCACAGTTTAGTGCTTCCACAAAAAAAATGCTGCATCCGTGAGCGCGACGGTGTCGGTGTGCCGTGAAGTCGTCTCAGCGCTCCTCCAGAGTTCGCCCCAAAGACATGGAGCTGGAAATAAATGACATTCTAACATGAGTTTGGATTTTTTCAGGGTTTCCTGGTAAAAACTCTTTTATACAGCAAGATGAAGCGTCTTCACCTCTTCTGTCGCTTCAGCCTCAGGTAAAGAAACTGGAAAACAAGAAGAAGGAGAACCAATAAATCCGCTGGTTTTAAACAACCGTGTGTGTGTGTGTGTGCTTCGGTACTTTCAGAATAAGAGCACAGAACACGACAGGACTCAGAATACGTGTTGATCCAGGGTCAGGTCGGGAGTGGTTGGACACGGGTAACTATTCCAAGTGAAGGGCCCATAAAGTAAATACATAGATCGTCTTCAGTAAGACGGAACCACGGAGAACGGAGTAGGAGACAGAGGGGGTACATGGGGGTACATTCAGGCCCGGAGAGGGTGGTCCGTTAAAACGGACTCCCGTACGATTCCTCTGTCGGTACGGTTCCTATGAAGAAGTGTTAGAACTACCAGCCAAACCTGGTTTTGCATTAAGCAAGCTACAAGTGACTTTAGAAATGAATTGGACCCGGACCCATCCCCCAGAAAGGATGGGTTCGGGTTCTCTGGTTGAGGTTGACCGAACGATGAATGCAGCCAAAAAGATTGTTCTGGATGGACCAATGATTAAACAATTGGACGTGAGATCATAAGATTCAATTCCATTTTCTTCCACTTATCCCGGGAGAGGGACCCCCGGAATATCCTTTTTAGCCTCATGCCATCGCAACCCGACTCCAGATCTTAACCTTTAACGTCGCTCTCGGGTCGAAGTGACCAGGGTTAAAGGTCAAACAACCTGTTCCCTCAGTTTGTCGAACTCACAGGACTCCCCTACCGGCAATTTCCTCTAACAGGGTGCCTGCTTTCAGGAAGGTGTGAATAACACGTCTCCGTGGCTCCTGCGGGTCCTTGGGCTCCTGGAAACATGGAGCCTGTTTTGTTTGTTTTTTTGGATTTAGAAAAGTTAAAGCTATTGAGCTAGGACCCATGGACCATTACTTTAACTCATCTGCAGCGTAAACGTCAGATCCAGACTGCTCAGTCAGTGGCATTAATGCAACTGCAAGATAAAATGCTGCTTCTTAGATTCATTTACAGGAACCGCCCAATTTTATTCTACCTAATTGACCTTAATCTACGAAGAAGAAGGAGTTTCAAGAAAGTTCAAAAAAAAAGAAAAAGCTTTGAGGAAATTCATCTTATCAAGCATGATTGACAGTGGAGATCATCTTATTTTGAGAAAAGAAATCTTCCTTTCTCCCTGCTGAGGGAGATTTTCCCTTATTTTACGAGTAAGAAAATTCTATTTCAGAGATAAAGTTTTCTCATTGTAGGCTTTTTGTTTTTAAATTTTTATAAATGATTTATCTTGGATGAAAGCAGAGATTCTTAAGTTCAGCTCAATCAAACCCTCAGGGACGATTGAATGCAGAGAAACTAAAAATGTGATTCAGGAAGGCACGAGGTGAGTTTGGGAATCATATTTACATTCTCTTGTAATCTGACAATGTCTATCCGGTCCAAAGGTTTAGCTGTTACCTTAATTGGACCTCCATCAAAAGCAGAACCGTGAGCAAACGAGACACTTTCTTCTGCAAACAAATGATTTACTTCCCAGAGATGTGGATGTAGACCCGCCAAACCGTAGTATTATTAAAACACAACTTTATACCTGTAGAATCACAACTTTATACTCGTAAAATCATGAATTTATTCATTCTTGTAAAATCATGAATTTATTCATTCTTGTAAAATCATGACTTTATTCTTGTAAAATCATGACTATTCTTTTAAATCATGACTTTATTCTCTCTATTTTTTTTAATCTTAGATTTTTATTTTTCAATGTGGCCCTAATTCTCTACTGTCTGGGAAGGGTAACAAGTGTTATAATTTAAATAAAAGTGGTGTATCCATTAAATACACTTTTGACAAAATTAAAGAAATAAAAGCAGACGGGTGGACGTCGTTGGCAGAGCGGGAAAAGAGAAGCAGAGTAAAGATTGGGTTCTCACCAGCTGGCCTGCACCGCCTCGATGTCGCTCACTAAGTTTTGGGCCAAACAAATCCCAAAAATCTGGATGAAAGTGAAAAGTAAGACAAAAAGACGTGGTTAGACTTCCTGTTTGGATCCTGGATGAGGTGAAACACCTGAAGAGGAGCTCACCTGCAGCAGAGCCACTCCTATGAAGATCCCGGCCACCAGCGTCAGGTTGTCCTGCAGCCACTTCTCAAACTGAGGCACGCAGCCTTTCACGTTGATGTGGTCCTTCTGCACCGAGTCCTGCAGGAACATCAGGTAATCTTTAGCTTCTGACCGAGGGCAGTCACCCACAACGACAGCCCATAATATGTATGTACGCTACAACCTGTAAACGTCCTGGAGACCCGCCTCCAGACATGAAATAATTACACAGAACTACCTTCTAACATTCTTTCTGGAGCTCCACCGTTAAACATTATGGCAACATTTTTATAACTTACTGAAGAACGCAACTTTTTTTAAGAATAAAAAAAAATCCTACAAAAACAGAAAGTGTCTCGCGTTAAGAAAATTAGAAAAGGTGATTATTTTTGCTTCACAAATTACAGGCATTGCACATTTTCACAGGATTAATATCACAGACAGTCCTTCTTAATTATTACAAATGACCTCAGGTAATACTAGTCCAGTGCCGGTCGGGCTTTAGAGGAAGTGAACCGGACCCGATAAAACCGGCGGGTCTACTTACTGATTTAGCTCGGATGTCGTATCCACACTGAGTGTTTATTACGTCCTCCTGCAGAGAAACACGACAGAACTCAGTTATTTACCTGGTACAAAAACACAGTTGTGTGTTCTTCTCACACGTTCCAGTTATTAGACACCTCCTGTTTAATAACAGGAGGTGTCTAATAACTGGAGGTGTGGAAGAGAATGTTCTATATATAATGTAATAGTGACACATTACATTTCCTGGATGTCCGTCTGTCTGCGGTGAGGACAACAGAACATGTCTTTGATTATTAATTGAGAATTTTGTATCTCTTCCTGTTGATGAAGATCTGGCATCGTCTTCACAGTGAAAGAGGGGCGGGATCAGAACTCAAAATGTATTACTATTATTATTATTATTATGAAAAGACTCCAGCTATTTAACCATATTTTTAAACCCTTTCTTTTCAGAAACAAGCAGCTCTGAACACGTACATGGATTCAATGGTTTCCTGTTTTTAGCTGGGAGTAACTGGTTCTGGAGAATTCCTTAAGTTCCCTCTGGATCTTGACTGCCTGTCGTTTGGGTTTGGCAGAGGCCGTCTGCCTTTTCCTTTGACAATAGACTTCTGTTTGTGTGAATTGAATGACTGATCGGAACCTGCTTTGCTTCTTTGTTGTCTCTGCATATGGGCTCCAACTGGGCTCAGTCCTATAATATATTCCATTGTCCTGTGGTTTTTCTCAAGACCCAGTTCCAGACTACTTCAACGGTTCTGTTCACCTCCTTCTTTTGTCATCAGGGCTTTTTAGGGGGAAAGCGAACTTCTCCCACCCCGATGAACTGAATGATTCAAGAGGCTTTTTGAGTTCTTCCACTCCTCTGGTATCAATCAATCAATCAACCTTTATTTATATAGCGCCAATTCACAACAACAGTTGTCTGAAGGTGTTTTCCAGAAGGAGCAGGTCTAGACCAAACTCTTTATATAATTATCTACAGGACCCAACAAATTCCTCCTTGAGCAGCACTTGGCGACAATGGGGAG
>VRLP01004739.1:0-44945 GCA_009660295.1 Lophius piscatorius
CCTCTGACCTTTCTGATAACTTCTGCTCCCATAGGTGAGGTTTACCACGGTGCACAAAATAACAGTTACAGCACATTTCAAAAAATTCCATTACAAAGTGTTTTACAATAAAGCATGATACAAATAAAACCATGAAACCAAGCTACAAATACGGAGAATAAAAATAAAGGATTTAGAATTAAGAAACAGGAGGGATAAAAACACAAAACCTAAGACTTAACAAGGACAGTAAAAAATGAACTTCTACTTTCGTCCTCTACATTAAGAATGTGGCAGTCATAACAACAAAAAATAAAAATCATCCCAGTTCTCTGTGTTTTATCATATTTAAAGGGATTCTCTAAAAACTGAACACACCTCCAAACATCCTCAGAGGAATTCCATTAATGCAAGAAAACAGAGTTTTGCAGGCGCACTTTAAACCCCCGCGCGCCTCAGACCAGAAGTGACCAAATATAAAACTATTTAAACACAATGAGACATAATTCCAAACCTGATGCGTTCACGGTCAGTCCGCCCCTCTCTGACGCGAGGGTCTCACATCTGCAGGAGCGGATCAGCGTGTGTGGGACTGACAGCAGTGATTACAGGATGGATGGGGGGGGGTGAAACATGACTCCTCCACAAGAGCTGATCCTTAACGGCAATCATTCGATACAAGAGCGGTGGCGTGAGCCCCGCAGACGTCACAGTCCCCGCCTTCAATTATAAGAGTCAATTGTTGGATTGTTCTCCTCATCCGGAATAGATGCTTGGAGGCGTCATCTGGCGCCTGTCGGAGACCCTCACACGCTGAGCGGAACCTCTGATTGGTGGGTTCGTGTGATTCCACAGCTATCCGGATCATTTCACTGGAATAGGTCCAAAAGCTTTTCCAGAATGCGTCGCACCTTCGGTTGGATCTGCTGGGCGCTCTGCTGGGGCGCATCTGTGAGCGTCAGTGCGCAGGATCCCCTGCAGCTGGAGGACCAGGTGGATCCGGTCCCTGGGGAAGGGTCTCCACCTGAGACCAGAGCTGACTTCATCAGGTGCAACAAGGTGATGATGCTCGAGTCCGCGGCACTCAGACCCTTTAGTCTGAGTGACGTATTAAAGTTTACTTCAGAAATAACTTCAAGTATATAACAATATATAACTGCAGTTAAAGTATTCATAATGACTAGATTATATCACTGAATGGTATCTTAATCTATATAGTATCACATCCTCTTACATGCTGCTGCAGTGGTGGAAAGTAACTGAGTACATTTACTAGAATACAGTTGATAAGTACTAACATGAGGTACTTCCATTAGATACTGCTTCATACTTCTACTCCGTCTCAGAGCGGAATATTCCACTTTCTAGTGGAAAATCTTCGTATAAAGTAACAACAAATGATTTGAAAGTACAACATCTTGTACAACACCAGAAGTAAAAAGTGAATTATTAATAGTAATCTACCTAGAAAGTATTAAGAGTACTTGATTACATATTCACTTCCAACCTGGAAACATCAAACTGATTGTTTAATCTTTGCTACATTATCAGGACAGTACTGATCTGTAAAAGAACCCATTGCAGGAAATGAATACTATTCTATCCATTACAGAGTATTCAGCATCATTTTTTTCATACATGCTTCATTTTGGCGGTGCTCTGCTCCAGGCGGCGTGGTGCGTGCCCGGTCAGTATCTGGTCATACTGCGCCAGGAGGCTCACGGGTCTCATGTCCAGATGACCGTCAGGAGCCTGCAAGCCAGAGCAGCCAGGAGAGGTCAGGAGGTGGAGGTCCTGCAGACGTACTCAGGAGCTGTGAACGGCCTCCTGGTCAAGATGGACAGTGACGTCCTTAAACTGGTAACTGCTCCACCGGTCAGACGGATGCTGCTAGGCTCGCCTCAAAAACCACTGATGAACTCTAGTTTCGAGCAACATGTATAATTTAGTTTTTAAAAATCGATTAACATAATTAATTTATCTGTGTTTGACTGCATGGTAAAAAAATTCTACCAATCAATCTCACATTACTGTGTATTTTTAACCCAGTCCAGAAATGGACCCAGCATTGATCCTTGAGGTACTCCTCAAAAAAAGATGTGGCGATAGAAGACTCAAACCGGTCTTAGTGGTGATCACATTAAATTTGAACTCCATCCAAGATGTTTTAAATCAAAATGTCAAACAGGATGGCCCACATGAGTGGATGAAGAGTTCAACCTTCATGAACTACATGCGATGACCTTCACAAGAAACGGTTTTTGTTCTCCCACCAGGCGGTGAAGCTCCCTCATGTCCACTACATAGAGGAGGACTCATCCATCTTTGCTCAAAGCGCCCCCTGGAACCTCCAGAGGTTACTGCAGCCTCATGGTGGCACCGCTGATAACAGAACCTACAACCCGCCCAGTGAGTGTCTGCCTTCACCTCTCTCTCCCTGACATGCACCTTCACCATCTTGAAACGTCCCTCCTGTGCAGATGATGGAGGCGAGGCGGAGGTGTATCTGATGGATGGCAGCGTTCAGAGTTCTCACAGGGAGGTTGAAGGACGAGTGTTCATCACGGACTTCAGCAGCGTCCCCGATGAAGATGGAGTCAGAGTTCATAGACAGGTTATACACTCTCTGAACACCTGTGGGTGTCTCACCCTCACAGCCTCATGACGCCCGTCTCTCCCCTGCAGGCCAGTCAGTGCGACAGTCACGCCACACATGTCGCAGGGGTTGTGAGCGGGTCGGACTCTGGTGTCGCCCGAGGATCTACCCTTAACGTGGTCCGTGTTCTCAACTGTCAGGGCAAAGGGACGGCGTCAGGAGCAGTGGCAGGTACGCATGTTTGACATACACACCTTCCAGAAGACCAGCAGACCAGTTTTCTCTGAACGGCTCCGGTCCTGTCCAGGTGTTCAGTATATCCGAGAAAAGTTGCGAGCCCATCCTGTGGATGCGGTGGTCGTTTTGCTGCCTTTCATTGGGGGTCTGAGCCGGACGTTAAACGCAGCCTGCCGGGACTTGGTGGCTAACGGAGCCGTGGTCGTCACTTCTGCAGGAAACTACAGGGACGACGCCTGCCTCTATTCCCCCGCTTCAGAGCCTGAGGTTCTATCACCCTTCATCTGAGAAACGCTGATGGAACCATTCAAACGCTCCCTTACGTGATCTCACTTTTGTGCAGGTCATCACTGTGGGGGCGGTGAACTCAGCAGACCAGCTGATGTCACAGGGGGCCGGTGGAACCAACTTTGGCCGCTGCGTTGATCTCTTTGCTCCTGGTGATGATATCGTCAGCGCCAGCAGTGACTGCAGCACCTGTTTTTCCTCCAGCAGCGGGACGTCTCAGGCTGCTGCACACGCTGCTGGTAAACACACACACCCGAGAACACACTTGAACACACACACACATAAACACACACACACACACTCACACACACAGCACACCCACATACTAGCACACACTGTATATGTAAAATTAATTCGGATTTAATAGGCCCAATGGTTGCAAAATTATGGCCTAAAAATGGAGATGCGGTTCCCCCTAGTATTGGGCTTTTAGAACCAATCCTTACCAAAACCAATCCAGATCTTCCTTGCACTAGGGTCACAAAATTTGAAAATTATCACGAACACATGAAGATTCCAAAATATAACCGCCTTTCCAGGGATATATTATATAATGAAGAGAAGAAAACTAAATGTTTAATATCTTGATGTGTGCGTGTGCAGGTGTGGCAGCAGTGATCCTGTCGTCCAATCAGAACCTGTCACCCGTGCAGGTTCTGCACACGATGCTGCATCATTCCATCAGCAACACCATCAACTTCCACCCTCTGTCTGACACTCATCGTCTCGTCACTCCAAACCTGGTGGCAGCCATGCCAGCTGCGTACAGCTCAAGTTAGTGACCCACATCTCACACACACACAAAAAAACACGCACACACACAAACACACACACACAAACACACACACACACTTTGTGTGCGTTTGTCCATGCAGATGGGGAGCTTCTGTGTCGCTCAGTGTGGTCTGAGAGGTCAGGGGTCACGGGCACTGACACAGCTGTCAGCCGCTGTCGTCTGGGGGAGGAAATGATGAGCTGCAGCAGCTTCTCTCCTGATGGCGTCCGAGCCGGAGAAACCATCACTGTGAGCTGAAAGTCACCTCTAACTGTCACTGTCAGCGGAATCCGTCTGAGCTTCTGTGCTTAGGAGCCCTTCCTCTGAGTTTCCAGGTCAACCGCAGGCGCATGGAGTGTGCTGCCCATAATAGTCCCACAGGTGAAGGTGTGTATGCTGTGGCCCGTTGCTGTGTGATAGCTGGTCTGCAGTGCCAGGCCCATGCCAGTCCAATGCCGGGTCAAGATGCAGAGTGTGTCGACCAGCAGCATCACCTGACCGGTAAGTCACAGTTGTAGTAAAAGTCACACATTTTTGGAAATACATTGATTCCGCTGAGAGAAGTTGAGGTCCACTTTCTTTTCTTTAGTCATTGCTGAAAACAGAACAACGATGGAAAGGCTCGTTGAAAAGTGATGCCCCTTAGGTTGTCTTGATTGACAGGTGGCATCCTCTTCTTGACATCCAGGAATTGATCCACAGTCGTTTTTTCCTCTGAACAGAGCGGCTTTAGCTCAGTGGGTCGTCCCAAACTGGGAGATCGGGTTCGAGTCTAGGCCCGACTCAACATGGTGACATGGGTCCTTGAGCAAGACCCTGAAACCTCAGCTCCCCACTGCTCCTCAGAGATGGGTCAAATACAGACCAGAAAGTTCCTGATGTTGTACGCTGTATGACTATGTATGTTTTAAATTTTATGACAGAGTGCAGCCACACTCATAATGGAGGCGTCGAACATCACGTCACCCAAACCTGATATAAAGCTTCAAATGCTACTGGAACAATGTTCTGTATGTGACACAGCTTCATTCTCACTGAATGAATCATACGTTAGAAACACAGAATCAAAGTCCATCCAGCAGTCCTTTTTCTTCTGCTTGTTCGGGTCGCGGTGGCTGCAGGCTAAGAAGGCCATTCCAGACATCCCTCTGCCCAGCAATACTCTCCAGCTCATCGTGGTGGTTGCTGGGGCTAGATCAGAGACATTGTCTCACGTGAGAGTTCTGGGTCAACCCTTGGCATCCTCCCAGCTGGACATGCCTGAAAGCCTCCAAAAGGAGACGTCCTGATCAGATTGTCTGAACCACGTCAATCGGTTCCTTTCAATGAGCTAGAATTGAAGGCAACTCAAGGCCGGTGACATCTGATTGTCAGAGACGATTATTGGTCCTCCTCTCACTGAGGCATGATTCTATCTGGCCTTCTCAGCACAAGTATGTACAAAAATGTTTCTAAAAATCTGAAAGATTCACTTTTAACGAATCACTGATGAGGGCAGACCAACCTGCAGCTGAACGGCCGTACTATATTTAGACCCTGCTGTAAACTGAACCCAGCTTCAATGCATTCAGGACACTTTGGTCTATTATGCTCGTTACCATGGCGATCACTCAGTTGAGGGTTAAATATGCAGCCAGCATAAATAACAGCTATGTGTGCAGAGATGTGACAGGTCGTTCAGCAGTTTACTTTACATTCCTGATTCATCACCTACTGCATAGAGGATGTGCTGCCAGACAATCGGCTTCTTGTCGACTGAGCTGAGTTTATCTCTACAGGCTGTTCTTCCCGGTCCACTGCTGACATCCTGTCCGACCCGCGTCCACATCACGGGGATCGGAAGCGTTGCATTGTCAAAGACGGGGTGACCGCACATGCCGTGTGCTGCCATGCTCGCTCTCTGGAGTGTCACCTGTTGGAAAACCAGTCAGCTGATGAAGATCAGGTACACCGCTTTGAAAATCTGTTGGACCTCCTGGTTTCTTTTTCATCTACATGTATCTCATAATTAACTGTCAAGTTGCTTTAAGTTTTCGTGCCGCTTCCCCACTTGAAAGGGCGCTAATTAACCACTCAGGTTTTAGGCTGGGTTTCACTCAATGAGTAGTCCAATTATCCTTTTCCAATTATTTTACTTAACTTAAGTTGCAGGACATTAGGCGAAAAACCCTTAACAAATGAAACAAGGAGAATGTTTTAAACTTAAACACAATACAGTACATTCTTCTGATTCTCATGTACATAAAGCACAAGTTTCCAAAAATAAACAGTTTCCCTGGCAAAACTACTTTCACTTTAGATTAAGCTTAACTAAAGCAAATACAAAGTGATATTTATTCACAAAGATTATATTTCTTTTATCAGGAAAGGTATCTCTACAATTACATATTTTCATATTAATTTAGCATTAAGGATTTATATGGCTTCTTTTTTTACCACAGTTCCACATAAATACCAAATTAAGTAATTATATTTATGAGTTATATTTCCTTAAATTTGATCAATACTATAACTATATATATATATATACACACACACACACACACACACACATATATACATACATACATATATACACGTATCTCTCTAATTCGATGATTGTATGTGTATAATATACACAAATTATATGTAAATATCACTTGTAAATACTTTGCATCATATAATTTATCTAACATCATTCCCCCTGAATAAACACCAAGCATCAATCCGTTTCACAGTCAACAAAAAAATCTCCTCGCATACGGACATGACAGGGTTAATACCATCTGTTTACATGTCACATGACCAATATCGTGGCTAAGCTAAGCTAAACCAAATCAAACAACAGCAGTCGCGAATGGCAAGACAGTTTGTGCCGAATACACAGATCGTCGTCATCTTACCGGGTGCCTCCCTGGTCTTTGTAGCTAATCACTTCTGCACGGTTTTATCGAACGTTGAGCCGTTAGCGTCTTAATGTTTGCGGATTCTCTTCCGGTTTCCTTTCGCTGTGCATCTCTTTTAATGGTTCGGGTTGCTCAGACGAACATTGGTTCCAGCTGGTGGTGCGCTCTTCGCTGATTAGATCCATAAAGTAGCGGATGTGATTGTGAATTTACGTACGATGAGATCTGAGTTTGACTTGACATTAACTTTGTCCGATAGCCAAACAATATTAAGCATAAAACAACTAATTTACAAACACAGTAGTCTACTTTTAAAGATCATTTTATGTAATACGGCAAAAGTGCCATCAAGTTCCTTCAGCAGCAACAGCTGCTTCTGATGACTGGAGATCAGTCTCTGACATCATGGTTTTGGAATTTTGGCCCATTGTTCTCTGCAGAAACGCTTTAGTGCCACCAGATTAGAGGGTTTGTGCGCATTCATGCCCCACCAAAAAATCTTTTACCCTTTCGAACCTTTTAACGGAGGAATTCCTCCTCTGTTTGGTGTCTCACTGCATGACTCAAGACCTGCTTGAGTTTCAACCACAGACTGATGACCCGACATTCTCCTTTCTGATAGCGAGCTGAAGTCATGTTTCCCTCAATTATGGCATCATAGCATCCCAGCAACATAACACTGCCGCCTACATGCAGGGTGTTCGGTAAAATGTTCTTTTTATGAAATGCTCTGAGGGTCATCTAGGTGTGTTGTGGCAAAATTCAGACAAGATGTTCTTCTGGGTTAGCAAAAGCTTTCATATATATTTTTGCCCAGTGTCTTCTGAATGGTGGAGCCATGAACCGCAACAGACGCATGGGACGCACCAGATGCATCTCTGTCACCTTCTTCCTCGGTTCTTCTGGAATTCCTTTTCATTCTGGCAGAGGATGCTTCTGGTGTGACCTACGAGCCATTTCCTGCCTTGAAAATGATCCATTCAGGTGATGGTCTGATCCAACTGGACTGGTAGTGGTCCGGTCTGAGTGTGTCTGTTCCAGCTGCCACCAATTAATGCCCTTTGGTTGTTGATTTAGTTTCTGAGGTGGCAAATACTTCTTTTACACAGATCCAGTTGGTGTTGGAGTTGAATTTATTATCTTAAAACTCCTATTTTGGGTTTCCACAGCTTGTCTTTGTGTTTCGCTGGACATCTGACAGTTGGCATAATAATAGACAAAACCAGGAGGGGGTCCAATTCTTTGTCACAGCGCTGTATTTTCTATCGAAATGTCTTAAAACCTGCCCCAGTAACACGGCCGTTCTCCTGCAGGTGCAGGTGTCCTGTCCGGCTGGTTGGACCCTGACAGACTGCAGAGCCGTCTCTCAGGGCTCCGCTCTGGTGGGGCCAGGTGTAAAGGGGAACAGCTGCCGAGTTCGCAGAACATCAGGAGCTGAGGGGCTACTTGGTATCGCCGTCTGCTGTCGTGTCAGACCACCAGAGCAGCCGGCCAATACTCCTCACTGATCCGGTCAGGCGTGGCTTTGATGTCCCACACTTTGATATTCCTCAGATTTATCAGTGGCTCTACTTGCTTATTTTCAGTATTTCACTCCAGCCTCACATATATTATTGTACCGACGCCTGACTTAGTGTTTATATCTTTCAACTTACTCTACTGTCATGTTTGCCATTCTGTAAAACCTAAGATACCGCTTTACGATAACACTGCGCTTATAAAGAGTTTATAAATGATTTACCTCTAGTGTATTTACCAAAAAGTGAACCTCTATTGATTGTTGGAACATTTGCCAAAAGCTTCTTATAGTAGTTTATTAATGACTAATAACATGTTTACAACATAATTATTAATTGTTTGTAAGGATAGTGTAACTGTAAAGTGGTGACAAACTTATTTTATCAAATGTAACAAAATATTTTTATATCATGAATATAATCTGGTTGTCCCATCTCCCAGTAATAATAGTATCACTGTTAACCCTTTAGTGCCGTCACCCAGGGAAAAAAACTATGGAAAAGGGACATTCTAAATTTACCATAAAATGATGAATTATGACATTTAGTCAAGTGTTAAAATAATAAAATAAAATAAAATATTTATAAAATTATTTCATAATGAAATGTTGTACTTCATAGAAAATAGTTAATTTAATAAGACAAATGCAACATTTTGGTAAAACTTGTTTTGGCAAACCGTTTGATCCCTTTTAGACATTTTTGGTTATATCAAGTTACATAATTCTAATTAAGCCCCCAAATGCTTTAATAAGCCCCCCCCAAAAAATCCAATTTATTGAATGGGCCATGGTTAATCCATTCTCCTTGGTCACCCCTTTGACCTGTTGTGTACCACAGGGCAAAAAGAAAGTGTCTCAGAATGTGCTTAACTGTAGAGCAGGACATTAAAGGGTTAAAACTTAACTTTTGACCTTGTGCCATCTGTCATCAGTGGAAAAGTTGGGTTCATTGTTTGTCGGCTATACTCAGATGATCTCAGTAACATTTTATAAAGCAGTAATGTCTCTGTTCCAGTATTTAACAATGTGTAAACATCCATAAAATCAATGTCTACAACAGTTTGTGCATTCCAGTTTATTTTATATCAAATTTCCCCATAGTCAAACTCTGATGTACAAATTAAAACCGAGTTTTAACATGCATTACAGAATCCTGCCATAACAGAACAGATGTGAATTTTCAAGAATTAATGACATTAAAAACCCGTACATAGGCCAATCCCTTCCCTCCCCCGACCCCAGGATTAAAATTTAGGATTGTAGTTGTTTTTGTTGTGGTCATGGAGCAATGGGAGCAAAGCTATGACAGACTCTTGGCTGAATGCGACTCATGATGCCATGGCCATGGATCGCTTGGCACAGACTGCATGCAGCTCCATCAGATCACACACAAGCAGCCCCAGGGGGAAGGAAAAGGAAAAGGGGGGAGAGAGGGAGAGAGAGAGAGAGAGAAAGAAAAAGAGAGAGAGAGAGAGAGAGGTCTGTCTGTGACAGTAAGTGCTAATGAGCAAACTACACAACAAACACCACAGGGGCTGCCTTTTTTTTCCTACACTGCTACACCAAGAGGACAAACTTCACCATTACTTACTGCCACACATGCAAATGTGCCAAAGGGCACCACGAGACATCCACATCTAGTGAGATCAGGAGGGAAACCAACAGGGTGGGGTGGGTGTGTGTGTTTAAGGGCTAAAACGGTGTCTTCCCTCGTCTCAGGATTTGGGGATGCAGTGAATGGATGATTGCTTCGTAGGTCTTCACTGTAAACATTAACCGGGTTAAAGCTGAGGGCTAATCTGCTGAGCTAGCTCAGGATCATGTCTTCAGTCTGAGTCGACGCATGGCGTCCTTCAACTAGAATACCAGCGTGAGTCAGTATCTACAAAGGGTCTCTGCCTGAGCACAGAGAAGCAGCATTTTACCACCAATAACAAAACTTTGCTTTATGAGGGTGACGCTTACGCCCCCGCCCTTCTTCCCCCATGCACACTGAGTCCACAACCAACAGTTTCATTCCTACAATTCTTTGTCACAACACACAGAGGACATCTCCTGGTGGGATTTTGGCTCCAATGGAGATGAAGACGCCCTGTAGCACAGCAAGACCACCGCCTTGGTCCCAGGCAAGACACATGGAGCATTGCTCACCTCCTTCTCAAGAGATGTGATGACAGGGTTGGGGGGAGAGATCGGGAGGTTAAGGCACTTCAAGTCTCCCGATGATTGGGCATGGGAAGATGGATGCGCGCTGTTCTCGTATGCGACCAAGAGCTACATTTGGGTTCAGCTCCTCTGTGTGGGATTCCAAAGGTAGACGATAACAAAAGGCAAAGCAAAAGAGAAAAAAATCCACTGAAAAATATCAAACCTGAAAGAGCAGAGGTAACGGTGGGCGAGGAGGACATATTCTTTGTGAGTGGAGTGACTGAGTGACACACATTTGCATGATTTTCACAAGTTCTACCATTGTATCTATGTATGTGTGTGTGTGTGTGTGTGTGTGTGTGTGTGTGTGTAACCTTGGCACCTGAAAATAAAACATGCTCCTGAGCTCCCCCTCAGTTGGCACTGATGGCCCACTACCACCGATCTGTGTGCTACCAGATCAGCGTTTCTTGCATAAGGCTCGAGTCCCTAAACATCCTCTCCAAAAGTCAATCCATCCAGAGTCAAAGAAAAAGTGGCATAGAAAGTAATAGACGGCGATGAAAAGAATAAAATCCAGCACGCGAGGCTGTCTGACAGCGAGAGTGAGAAGCAGAGGGAGAGTGCTGACCACGGCACCGCTTATTCCAGATCTGCTGAGGGCCAGCACTTGTCCCGGTTCTACGACAGCATCTGCCCTGTGCCGCGTCCCCCATGGCTGCCCTGTGGTCACCAGGGTGAAAGGTCAAGTCACAGGCAGAGCGTCTTGCTGTCAGAGCTTCCACGTGTTTTGCATAAGTGGCACTGAAAGTATGAGGTGTTAAAAGCAGAGGAGGAGGAGTACATGATTGTGAGGAGGCTCTAGAGGAACTGACCAGTGCTGCTGCTCGTCACAAGGACTGGGCTGGACTATAAAGTGCATACTTAACTCCGCCCCCTCCCTAGTGCTCGTGTGTGGAGGTGTTCCTGTACAAGTGCACGCTACCTCTACAAGTTCCTCTAGAGCAGCTAACCTGACCTTTCGCAGTTTACATGGCTGTGAAGAAGAGCACAGGAGACTTTAAAATAGTATCTTACACTGGAAATTTCACCTATGCAGCAAATCTTTACAATATGAATATGTCTAAGTCGATAACATTGGCAAATATGAGCAGAAAATTGTTAAAACACAACGTAAACCCATCCTCCACCTTGCTGTCATTCTGAGTGAATGAATGAATAAAAGGATAAACTGGAGTCATCCGTGATCCTGGAAGCTTCTTGCTCTTCCCTCGGTAATTATCTCTTCTGCCCTTAATGATTATGCATCTCAATCATCGCCATGGCTGCTCCAAAAGGAAGTAATTCATAATTTATTCATAGCTCCTTCGTTGCCATAGTGCCCAAGAGAAAAAGTGTTCCGATTGGCTTGTTGTGGAGTCCTAAATGTCCGGACCAATCAGAGGCCGAATGCAGCCCTCGTCAGTCGGCTGCCTCGAGCTGTGACACCTCTTCGTTGGAGGGATCCTGCCGGATGGATGAGCTAGGGGTCTACATCCTCCAGATCGCTCTTCGAATCGCCGAGCATCATGGGAGACTCTGAACCCTGTGAGATAGTGTTAAAGGGTGTCATGATGCAGAAAGGGAATAAACAATGAACAATAAATGAGATCAGCAGGGACAGTGGACTTTTTAACCAACAAATTGGAAGCCTTCATCAAGGCACCAGAATAAGTCTGAGACTCTCAAGACATTCCATTTTTGGCAGTGTGAACTGAGATTGAGCTGCTGTAACCCGATGAGTCAAGAAAGAGGCCCACTGCGCAGCAGCGAGTGCGACTGAAACTGAGGGCTACCTGTCGGAGGCTGCGGTCGGCATTCTCATTCGCTGGGCTGCCGTCAGAACCGTTACTGCTGCCGGACTGATCCTTTTCGTTCAACAGCGCCGTAGCGTAGGCCAGAGTATCCTTCAGGGTTCCAGGAACAGACAATGAAACAAAGGAGGGAAGAAGAGATGGTTAAAGTGATAGTAAGGGTGTGTCGGTAGTGCAAATGTACAAATGTAGAGGGTTGTATCATATTGATGGACCTACATCTGTGTGAGTGTGTGTGTGTGTGTGTGTGTTTGTGTGTGAGTGTACCTGTGCGGAGATTGTTCGCTGGAAGGTTTTATTGGTTGAGGTTTCATTGGAGACGTTGCTCTGTGGAGTCCAGTAATGTTCCGTCATCTGAGGGGAGAGGGGACGATGAGCATACAGGAACATTTTAAAGTAAGTAGTCACAGTGTAAGAAAGGTTTTTCCTCTGCAGTGTTCTTCCTCTTTTCTTCTTCAGAGAGATTATGGACTCCGTTGTCAAATAACTGCGTGACTGAATAGAATCTAATCTATTCAGTAGGTGAGCAGAAAAGATAAAATAGTTAATATTGAGGATCAATATAGTAGAAAAAGCAAAAAACAAACAAACATAAAGCTGTATCTAAATCTGGTTGAATGGCTTTTTCGTGAATAATTGTGAAAACAGTCACAATTTGTGGTTAAGATGGTGTTTTTAAGTCATGTATAAACAAATGGTTGTAATGTCTTCTGCTGAATAAAGTAGTAGCATGAATGTTTGAGCAAACAGGCATTAACTGTGATACTTGAAAACAAACAAACAAACATGGTTGTTATTAATGCTTCTATTTATGAAACACCATCCAGATGGAAATCCATGAAATTAACATAATGTAGAACTTGACAGGTGAAGGTATGTAGATAAAGATCCACTCTAAAGGGCTCAAAACGGATCATTAGATTAAATGAGAAAGGGGATTAAGAACCACTGGTTTAGAGGTTTGATCCAATGGAGTTTAAAGGTTAGGGTTAACGCTCAGCATTAATATATCACATTAAAGAACGTTCAACATGCCAATGTTCTGTGTCTATGTTTGTCGCACAACATCACTTATATAACCGGTCACTTAATTCTTCACATTAACAAACTGTGTTATTGTACTTACTTAGGGATCACGTCGAAGTGATCTTAGGATCCAAAGGGTTAAGGTGCTGACCCTGAAGCTGCAACATGCCTGGTCTGAACTTCCTCATCTCTCTCCTTGCATCTTTTCTGTTAAGCCTCTCTTCTAAAGTTTAAAAGTCTTGAAATATAAATAAAATACAAACTAGAAAATCTGAAATTTTCGCTGATGTGTGTGGACCAAAACCTCTACCATAGTGGAATGTGAGTAAACTGGCATTACTGTCAAATGTGTCCAAAATGTGCAAAATGAACAAAAAGAAGAAATCAATGATGGGGTGCACCTTTAGATCCCCGGAAAGACCTGAAATGTAATGGTATTCTGAGAATTGGACAGACTAGTGTAACCCTGTATGTCCCCTTTGGTAGGATCAAAGAAACAAAAACAACAAAACCTTCTAAGATGTAAGTGAAAATATTTTATTTTAGAGGCTTGCCTTTTTCTGGAGCCACTGCACCGCCCAGCTCCAGTGGCCAGAGAGGTCCTTGAAGTAGTCCTTGGCTGGGGCACACCTTGTGGGAAAAAAATAGTCTTTGAATTGTGCAGCCTGAATGGAAAATCATCGAAGTACCAAACACAACCCTGTCGATGTTCAGACAGGTTCTACTCCTGGACATCACTCCGACCCCAAAGCATGACCTTTACTCACTTCTGGGCCAACGTGACCAGAAACTTCACACACTGGTAGCAGCGCCTGCTGTCCACGTTGTTACTCTGGTGCATTAAAGCTGACAAGAGAAAGCAGACAGTTTTTCTACATTAAATGAGTCCATTTTTACTCAAACAGAAAAACTGATAAAAGTCATATTAAGAAAAGCATTTTAGATTGTTTTAAAGTCAACTGTGGTTGCAACAGAAATACCAGTCCGTACCTAAAAGTCCTTTGTCTGACTCGAAGGCGTACTTGAGTCTCTGGGACTGCAGCGGGTCTTCCATTACCTGATTTGAAAAAGGTCACAGCTGTTTGCAAAGCCGCCCTGATAAAATGGACTCAGTTTGACAAATGTGAAGGCTGTCACTCACTAGTAGCTCCTGCAGCATCTGAAAAATGTTCTTCATTTCATGAGGTGGGGCCGTCTCCAGCTGGGTCTGTGTGACACAAAGGATCCAGAGGGAGTTAAAGACACAGCCCAACGCCCAAATCAGCGCCGGTGGAATCCGGGCCGATTATCGTCTTGGGGGGTTTGGAAGCTTTCTTTTACCTTGAGTAGCTGCAGCACACCCAGGGAGAAGGGCTCGTTGCAGAATGAGGTGTAGGTCACCATCTCCATCAGGAGGGACAGAGGACCCGACAGCTCACGCATGGCAAACATCACCTGTCGGATGTTCAAAACAGATCATTAGTCCCTGATGTTCAAAGTCTTGATAAACGGGTCACGGTCCTGAGAGGACGGTCTTGTCACCTCTGAAAGGTAAGGCTGTCCCTCTGGAGTGAAGAGTGAGGCCAGAATGTCTGCGTGGAGGGGAAGCAGAGTGGAGGGCGTGGCGTGGCTTTGACGCAGTTTAGATCCTCCGGGAGCTACGACAGACCACAGGTGAGAAATGAAACCATCTTGAGAGTTGATATCTACAACATCCACCATGCCAGCCTCAGGATCTGAATTCAGTGTCTCACCCTGCGTTTGCTGCGGGCTGAGGTCAGAGTGCAGCGTGATGAGAGCCAGAGTGTTGTGGAGGTGAAGGAACTCTCGCGCCTGAGCTGAACTCCACCGCCGGTTCTGAAGACAGAGACATGACAGGAAGTGTTGATGGGAACGGTCCATTTGTCCTTCTGCATCTCAGATAATGAGCTTTTGCCATTTTAAATGCAAATCACAGCCAAAGCTTCTGAATACACAAAACTACATTTCAAGGTTCATAAAGAACAAGAGTTTTAGAAGGGATGGGATTTAAATGTTTTGAGGGCTGGAAAAATCCTGAGGGAAGGTAAGAATGCCGTATTGTGATGCGCTGCGCTGCATGTCATGTGACTCTACCTGATTGTTTTGCCTGTTGGCTCCCAACAGGAAGATAAGCATCCGGCGATAAGCCGAATGTTTCAACAACAACTGGCAAGGACCGCAACCCTGAGAGAGAGAGACGATAGATGTGTCTCATGTTTGTTCGTTAAACATTAAGGACACAAAAATACAGAAATGGACTGATTTGCTGCTGGTTTAATACCTTGTGAGCAAAGTTGCTGAAGAGGCCAAAGTACTGCGCGCAGTTTTTCACATTCTCAGGAACATCTTTGTCCAGTAAGGAGAGCAGGGTGTCGGTCAGGCTGTCCAGTCCCGGGTCTCCAAACTGAATCGCACTCTCCAGAGTCTTTTCAAGGATGGATGCCACCACCACCCTCACCTCCCTCATACTGCACTCCAGTAGACAAACTCTGAGGATGAGAACAACATCATTGAGTTGTGAGCAGAATGAACTCCAGGCTGAAAATAAACATCCTGTAAAAACAGAGAGTCTTCTAAGGCACCATTTGGCTTTGGCCTGAGAAACACATCTTTTCTGTGGGAGGAGGCGTGTGATATTTTGGTGTCCAGATGTGTAAAGTTCTACAAACAATGGTGTCTGAAAGCTTTTTGATCACCCCATGTCCAAACACAGTGGACATATCTCAGAAAAAACTATTTTCAGTAAGTGTCCGCAGCCGTCGCGTGTTTACATTCCACAGTCGCAATGAACTGCCCCCCCCTTCCAATTACAACCAAACAGTTGGCAGCCTGGACACAGGTGTTTTTCTCTTTATGGTGATATAAATGCTATTATAATCAGGGGAAGAGCACGGCAGAGCCTCAGAATGTATGTGTGGGTGTGTGTGTGTGTGTGTGTGGTGGGGGGGCTTTGATGATTCAAACAAGCCTATAGAGATCTACAAGATGATTATTGATGAAGCTCGAGTGACTGAGTGTGTGTACTTGAGGGTGAAGCTTTAGAGGGTGAAGCTTTAGAGGCTGCAGCTGCGTTATCAGGGTGGAATTTTTAGACCTGGTTCAGATGCACATTGATTAGAATTGAGTGTGCTGCCAAGTCTGTATCACACGTCCCTAAGTAGGGCTACAGAATGCTGCAGTGATCAAAGCCAGGCCCAGGCTCTTACTGTCAGACACTACATCCATCCTTGGTGTTTCAGGAACCACACGAGGCTTTTGTATACATTTGTCCTTGAGGCTGAGTTTAATGTTCAATTTTAAATGATAAAATGCAGTCTGACTGATTTTAGTGAGGCCAAAGCTCTTTGAAATCTCATATGGAGCAGATACAATGGAAAGCTACACCTTATTTATCTGTTTTCACTAGAAACTGACTGTTTAGAAAAGATTCCGAAACAAAGAAACCAAAGGTAGTATTTTAATGTCCTTGTTATGTCTGGCGAATGATAGGCGTTAGAAAGCCTGGCTGGTAGATTGGGTCTGACATTGTAAGCATATAATGATCCTGCTGGATCTGAATGGCAAGACTCCAGGATGAGACTCACAACTGAACCTGTTGGGCTTTTCTCGGTTCGAACAGATCTGTCTGAAAAAAACCCATATATCTAAGAGTTAACGGAGACTCCTGGAGTTAATTCCTTTTACTCACATGATCTGAAGTCGTAACTTTTCTTCATCACTGACCATCAAAATAATATAACAATAATGTCATGTTAAATGATGGTCTAATCTTTATGCTCCTTCAGTCAATTAATCATCTCTAATGCAGGTGATCAAGAACCGCCCTTAAAGAATAATAACAGTAATAATAAATACGAGGCTGTGATCAGTCAGTCACCAGCCTCCACACTGTTAGTCTGTGACACTCAAAGAGCATCATGGATGACACCCGTGAAAACATAGGGCAAACTATATGCACCTTTACCCGGCTGCCCGGGTTTAGCCGGGCTCTGCTACATAAACTACCGGCTCAGAGGACAGAAATAAGCAGCATTGAATCAAAATATTAAGGGCTGAACCTGCATCAGTGGGCAGACTCTACAGGACGGACCCAGACATCAGACCGAGCTCACAGCGACTGTGTTGGCTGCTGACGTGAACTCAGGAGAGACACAGGTGGGTTTCTATGATGATACAAAGCCAGTGCGTATGAGAGTCTGTTTACCTCTCAGTGTCAGGGGGAACAAATAATCTTTGTGTGAATCAGATTGAGCCAATTACAAATGTTGGTGAAGGAGGTAATCTCCTTCCCCCTGGGGTGATTAGGGAGCTTCACAGTGTAGTGAGCACAGCCACCCTCCAGTGGGGAATTACACATTTTGAAAAGAAAAACAGAATTAGAAACAAAAGGAAAGAGGTCAGAAAACAAGGAGAGGAGCAGACGCCCACACTGCTGGAAAAACTCCATCAGCTGATGACGATAGATCGTAACCTCCATTATATGGTTGCGAGCAAACCAACGTGAAAACTGTCTGAGGTCAAATGTGGTATCAAAGTGTAAGAATTAGAAAATCAAAGAAACCATATAGGATATCCTTACACTACAAAGCATGTATCAAACTTCATTCAAGCAGTTTTTGAGTAGATAGTTTAAAAAACCTGACCCAAAATAAATAACTGTTGTAATATTTGTGATATTAGTTTGGTGTCATATCAGCCACCTCTGCCTTGTAACAGTTCTTTGGGTTAATGAGCCCTGACCTGGTGATCTCTCGTCCCTCCGGTCCAACCAGGTACTGCACCATCGACTGGCAGGCCTCAGAACTCTTAGACAGCAACACCTCCACTGTGGCCATCCACTCCTCTGTGTCCACCCTGCAGGACACCACAAGGCTCCAGGTTACACACAGGCTGCTTATGATGGCGTTACTGGTGTGCTGTGTTTGTTGACGTACCGCAGTTTCTTTTTGGTGTGCAGATAGGTGTGAAACAGGAAGTGAACCGCCAGCTGGAGGCTCTCTTTGGCCATAGGCTGGTAGTCTGGATGCTTCAGCTTCGTCTGTAATAAACACAACCGCGTGTTTCAGACTCATTTCTGACAATCACTTTACATTTTCCTTCTTGACTTTAAACTTTTATGATTTACCCCTGGACTTTAACTTGAGAACTGAACTATAACATGTACAGTGTTTGAGAAAAAAACTAATTAATCGCGATTAGATTTAGAGAATTAGAGTGAAGACAGAGTCTGAGCACGTACTGCGTTGACGGAGGCGAGCGAGAGGGCGAAGTTGAAGTAGTCACTGTTGTAGACGTCTCTGTTCCTCATGAACTTGAGATTCTCGTCTCTCACCATCTACATAAACCCAAAGGAAAAGGTCAAATTAGCCAGTTTTTGCTGTATCACCCACAGGACACATTTCCTATGCCGCCAACACATTTCTTGTTCATGAAGGCCGTTTGGAAACTTACCTGATAGATGCTGGCAGGCATCTTCTCTACAAACAGGCCCTTCTTCTCTCCTTTGCGAACCAGGCGGGTGAGGAGGGTGAGGCGGTCATTGTTGGCCCTGGGGGGTCGGGGAGAGGACTGTGGTGAAACGTCAGGAGAGGATGGAGCAGACCTGGGAGATACAGAGATACAGGATGATAGTAGTGTTGTATTCTCCTTTTGACTCTGGAATATGAATATGTTGATGCGTTATTCTACGACACAAAGGGAACTCAAAGGGAAGCTAATGAGGCCAGCTTAGCTTGTTTGCAGCTCCACTCACAGTGTCAGGTCCTCCGCCTCCTGCCTCATGATGCTGACTCGGCTTTTTTTGGGCAGGACGGGTGAGTTCTGGTCGCTGATCTTCTGATAAAACAACATGTAGGCGTTCCAGTACCGCCTCCGGACATCAGGGTATGGGTTGGCTGCACAAATCAAAACCCTCAAATAGTCATGAATTCGTATATTAGCTTTGGTAATAGCATTTGTATGTCTACATATTGTCTGAGCTTTAATCCACTTGGTGCGAGCCACTAACATTGGTCATAGACTTTAGGCCGGTACTCTCCACCAAAGCACTCGTACTCCAGAGTTTCATCGTTCATATCGAACTCCTCCACCATGTTGTCGTTGAACTTGTACCAACGTCCACGACCGCTACCACTGAGAGATGTGGACAGAAAAAAATGGAAAGAGGGCGAAAGCAAGGACAAGGGAAAATGTCTTAAATTATATTCAGATTTGTCACACTAGAACCTGTGAGTTAATTTATTATTTATTCAGCATATGCTTGGATGAATAATAAATCAGCTATGACAAAATAACCCAAAAAAGACATCCATAATAAAACATGCACAGAATGTTCAGAGGGCAGAGGTCACGAGATTGACACCCCTTTGCGTTATCTATTCTCACAGTTGAGAATAACGTCCTGTCAGCATACTACGGTTGTGCCCATTGGTACACATCCTAATTTGTGTGGTGCCTTTACTAAAGATCAGATTACAGATCTCTGAGTGACGAATAACCGAAGCAGCTCCAGAATAAATCCTTCATTTCTCAAACAACGTCAACATTCTGAGAACATTCCGTCTTTGATTTCTTTAATAGGAGTAGCCAAATATTAGCTCCAGCGGTGTCTTTACATTCCACTTCTCCCGTGAGCATTCCTACTTTGCAGAGCCAGACATCTGGAGATGTTTACAAACTAAACCAGAACAGCCCACAAAACGTCTCATGATGGATTCATGCGCCCTGAGAGAGTTCTTCAGATCATTCTGGAAAACTAAAGTCACAGATTAATAGGTTTGTCTCAACACTGTTTACCTGGCTTTTACTTTGAGTTGGAACAGGATCAGAAAACACAAGCAGAGGGCATCAAACCATGCAGGTCTTCAAATGTCCCTTTAAAAAGAGCGATGGGTGGAGGAACCTCTGAGTACAGCATCTTACCGTCTGTCTTTGATGAAGGAGTAGTAGTGTCCGGCGTGGGCCTGACCGCTGTGGACGACGACTCCCACCAGCTCATAGTTCTCAGAGATAGTGACCTTCTTTCTAGGCGATCCTCCTGAGGTCCCCTCGCCTCGCCCTTCACCAACCTCTCCGCTGCAGTCCTGACGAGCCATTCCAGCAACGGTGTAAGGCTCCATGTTCAGCACCCAGGGGAACTACGCACCAAGAATTCATATAATCAGTTTTAATTTGGTGGGATTTGAGGTCTACAATCGGTTTACTCTCAATCAGAAATACTTTATACCCGAATCTGTTCATCGTATTTGATGGATCGTCCGCTTTCCCAGTCAAAGCCAAACCGCATGAGGTGAATACAGAGAACGCTGGGGAGGGATTTGATGCAAGTTCTCTTCACTGTGGTTCTCTGCACAGAAGAAGCACAAGTACACTGTAACGTCACATAATCTCCACATGTTGGAGTCAAAAGCACGTCTGACGCCAAACACACCTTCTCCTTGCATTTCTCACAGTAGTAGGCATTGCTACCCTCCAGCACCTCTCCTCTGACAAACTGGTCCAATGAGATTTCTAAGCTTTGACACGACGTCACTCCAAGGTTCAAGGCCATGAAGGTTTCTTCTCGCTCGTAGCTGGGAAAAAAGGTCAAAAGTGGCTCATCATCTGTGCGGTGTGGAATAATAGTCATTATGTTTGATATAAAACATTCATGCTTACCGGTGAGGACAGTCTTTACAAATCTTCTGATCAGAGAAGATTCCCTGAAAGGTGTTTTTGAAGATCTGTTCTCGACCTATTTTCTGATGGAGAAAGATTTTCATCACTTATTACAGTACAGTTATGACTACTGAGATATTACAAACACTTAGTGTGCGCTTTTTGTTTTAGCTAGAACATGTGTTTGAAACGGTTGTTCTGCTACTGGAAAAACTCTCCTGTTTATTTTTCATAATCCGTGCTTAAACATGTGCAGACACATCAAGAAAAAACAAACTCAAAAATGAGACTAGAACATTTTTGTCCAAGGACATGGATGCCCCCTTTACTAGAAAAGCTGAATGTGTGCTGATGTGGACAGACCATGACCTCTAATTGAGGTGAATGTGAGGAAACTGACATGAAACCATCCAAATGTGCCTAAAAAATAAAACAAAAACAAAAACCCCCACACACACTGAAGAGAAGCACACCTTTAAAGCTTCTGCAGAACGTATGTGAAGTTTCATTGAGTCCAGTCCAGTGGATGGTACTGATGTATGTGTGTGTGTGTGTGTGTGTGTGTGTGTGTGTGTGTGTGTGTGTGTGCAGGTGTTACCTTCAGATGTTCGTCTAGCTGGTCCACCAGGCTGGTGAAGAACTCGTAAGCATCCTGCTGTTCTCTGACATACAGCTCCTTGTTCCACATCTTGAAGATCTGTGGAAGACATGACAGTGTTGACTGGGGTTACGAATTCTGTAATAAAATGCTATAGGATAAATTTGGCACACAAAGTACTGAATGTAGGAGAAAGTTTTTGGTACTTGGGTGGTGGTATTGTCACTCCAGGTGTGTACTAATTTTACACACCTGCTCACCCCTAGCTTGGTGTCTGGTTACTCACAGGTAGTGTGAGTTGAGCATTGATATTTTTTCTTGACCGCCTTGTTGTGATTTTTATCAAATGGTTTCAAGTTTTAGTGTAATGTTTTGGATCACTTTTTGGCTGAATTTATTCTATGTTTTGACCACGCAGATGCTTATTTTTTACTATTGTCTTTGCACTGACAGGTGGAAACAGGTGGCTATGACTGTCAAGTGTTGAAATGTAGACAAGAAAGAACTTAAACAGGACGTGGAGCATGTGGATTGATGTGTGCGTATCACAAGTTTCTCCCAAGTTTAGACGTCCATGGTCTGATTATTTTACCCAGAGTCAGTTCAACTTTACGGAAGAAAAGCCTCCTTCTTATGGTTGCTCCCATAACAATACCAGTAGCATAAATGCCTCTGATACAACCTAAAAGTGTTGGATTATAAGGGCGTATAAAAGACTATACTCTCAAACAGGACCTTGATATTTTTTTCTGCTGCATAAGTAAGAAACATTCATGGACCTCGTGACTCGATGAAAGGCTTTTGATGTTACAAAGCCTTACATTTATTATCTGTGTGTATTTTTTGTTTTAGTTTTGAGTTTAATCTGAGTCAGTCCATAAAGTAATTTATGATATTACAACCATACAGGATCATTAGAAACATGATTTTTGGTTTGGTACTCAGCTGACAAACACACACACACATACACACACAGAAATTCACTTTCAAAAGTCTCTATCATGTGTATAGAATTTTTGCACCTGTATGTATGTGCTTAGCAAAGTATCAAAAAAACAAACACAAAAATTCAGTACGTTACCTTCCAGAAGTTCTCAGGCACATAGTACTGCAGTTTGCTCTCCATCAGATGACCGAACAAAGACTGGACCTGGTAGAAGACGCTCTCTTCTGGTTGATCGGTGTCGTCCTCAATGGACAGGAAAGCCTTTACAACAAACACAAACAAACAAACACACACACTCACTCAGTCACTGCTGTGGGATTCAGTGTAGAGACTCACAGAGCAGATGCCCCCTGGTGTCTACAGAATGTAAAGAACAGGTAGAGTATGTGTGAACCTCTGGCAGGCCAGGCTGCATGTAGAGCTGCTGAAACACAGCATTCATGTAACATGTGGCTCCGCCGTTCTTCAACCCAACGAAACCTGACACCGACCGGCTCTCCACAGGGGGTAGGTACTACAAGACACAGAGTAACACAGCTAAAATGTAATTATATGCATCAGTAAACAGCTAATACTATAAGAAATGTTATTATAATCGGTGTCTTACATCAAACTCCTTGCAGAGGGAGGGATCGGACTCGTGGTGCATGGACATCAGCTCTCTGGTGATGAGTCGGAGGTTTGACAAAGAGCTGTCTGCCAGCATCACCAGAACCTCATAGGCTGCTAACCTACTGCTGGCCGTGCTGCACCTGAGCACGCACGCACGCACACACACACAATGAATAAGATTAGGGTGGTGGTTTGTCCGTTACTCCAATAAAACATAACCCGATTGAATTTGCTCGTATGTATTAGATTCACAGCAATAAAAACTAACTGATGTACGGGTTAACATGCCATACTTGGGATGGAAGTCGTGGCTCGGGGCCGGGGAGGGTGTGGGGTTTGAGCTGTTGAGGATGATGCGCGAGGCTCGAAACAGGAAGTCATCCAACAGCTGCTGGATCAGAGATGGACCTGAACACAAGAGTTGCACATTTTCATGTTAGACATCAGTGTTTACTAAACATGTTAAACGGATAAGAGGATTTCTGCTGGTGCTCACCGAGGTGCTCCTTCTCACTGCCACACAGTGAAAGCAGTGTCTTGATGAGGCGGAGGTGACCTGCCAGGAGGATGTTGTCCGCCTCGCTGGTTTCCATCTCAGAGCTCCAACTAGGCTCAAAGTTGTCAAGCCAGGAGATCTCATCCTCCAGCATGGTGGCTGCACTCACTTTCATTACTTCCATCTCTGAGGCTGGAGAAGGAGGAGGAAGAGAGGGCATGACAACCTTTAATGACTGAAACAGGAGCCTATAGCATTTCTATTACACTTCCAAGTATTGACAGAAGTGGCTGAAAAAGTAATGGCTTACTGGTTAGGTCATCCAGAAGCTGACATCTTAGGTCAAAGTACTCCGTGCATTGGGACAGCAACCTGAGAAAAAAACATCCATAATCTCAACACAAGACCTCTAATGAAGTTTCAGAGGTTAATACCGTATTTCTAGCTGAATCACCTCTGATTGACGCCTCTCATAACAGACGTGGGACTCCATAAGGGCAGCTGAGCAGTGAGAATGACGGAGAGGAGGAACAAGTTGGGTTTCTGTACGTCGGGGAAGGCTGACGTGTCAGACTGGCTCAGAGTGTAGAGCTGATCACAAGCCACTCGGCGGATCTGATGGCGGCAGGGGCAGAGAGATGCTTGGTATACATTTCTTGAGAGCAGTCAACGAAACCAAAAAAAAGACGGTGTGGTTTACCTCGCCGCCAGGGGATCCCAGAAGAATATCGATAATGAAATCATTGACGGAGGGAAGGCTATAAAAAGAACCTGACAAGAAAAGCCAAAAACAACATTTAGCATCATCATAGAGAGTTCGTACAGACAATAACACAACCTACAGGATATAATCAGATTCTGCTGCGTTCACACCAAACACGACGAAGCAGGATTGCAGACAATGAATGAGGCCAATGGTGCCACGTAAACAAAGCTCTACACTAAAAAATGTTTGTGTAGAGGGAATTCACTCAAGTTGAAAATGTTTACATGGCCAAGAAATTCTCCAAACATCACACATCTGAACATCAGTAGGGTGAGGATGTAGAAGTGGTGGACAAGAATATCAAAGCTGTATGTGGACGCCTGAGGATAATGTTGGGTGCAGATGTTTTTCTGATGAATATGTGACATCCATATCAAATGCAAAGGATTTGTTTTGTGTTGATGGAAAGAAAATGTTACTTCATCATTTGTGGAAGAGAAGGGAGCACTTTCATGGTAGGTGAGCGATGTGAAAAGTCTTTGTCGGGTTTGTTTTGAATGAAGCATTTCTGTATTTTACCAGGCTGATGAATGTGCAATAATCATGTTTGTACTCCTGCATGTGTCTTACTTAGCTGCTGAGAGCGTAACTGCAGACAGGTAACCAGGAGTGATAGAGCCTCGCGAGCAATGATAGCATCTTTGATAGAGACACTCTGCTGTCTGACACATATCCCAGCATGCAGTGCTGTTGGTGTGGTCTCCCCATCACTGCTGGAGCTGCAGTTGCTTCCTGTAAGCAAGAATAACACCTTGATCTTTCTTTTGTTTGTTGAGCTTTAGTTTGTGGCGAATGGAGGTGTGGAGGATAATTACCATACAAACAGAGTGATAACAGTTCCTGTGTGGTACGAGAGGAACTAGCAGCTACAGGAACAATGAGTATGTGTTTTCTGAGTCACCTGTGCTGCTGACTCTGGTGCGGACTCCCTGCGGCAGAAGAGAGCTATGGGTCTCTCGGATTGGCTGCGGACTGCCAACTAGATCCAATCGGCCCGCTGCAGCCGCCCAGGTGAGGCGCATGAAACACGCCACTGTGGAGGTGAAGTCTCCCTCCTCCATAGTCTAGAGAACAGATGCAGGGAATGAATCCAGACTTCTGGTGAATGAATGAATGTAGGGTGTGTTTGATATACGGCGTAACCGTGCGTTTGTCCCCTTTACCTGAATCGCCACACGAGCAGCAGGAACGATCTCCTCCACTCTTATAGAGGAGCGCTCCGACAGAGACATTTGTCTATAGGAGGACTTCTCTGGAGTTCCACAAAGAGACAGCTGACGCCCGGTCCGCCCGGCGTTACGAAATGGACGAGATGACAGAGCCTCGCCATCCCTGATGACATCATCATCCAGGGCTGCAGGCATGCTCTGACCAACCAGAAGAAACCTGCAATCATAGCCAGTGGAGTATAAAGTTTAACCGGCTATGTGGCTCAGAATATTCACTTCTCTGAGCATCAGACGCAGTTTTCACCTTGCCAACTGCAGGCAGATAGAGTAGACTCCTTGTCTGGTCTCGTAGTCCACTTCTGATGGGATGGAATCTCTCTGCATAACATTCACCACCAGACTGCAGAGGAAACACACACACACATGTCTGTGAGAACTAAAAATAAAAGGGGAGTCTTAACCTTTAGGGATAATCATACACGTTCAATGGCATACATGTGTGGCAGCTTGACAAGTGTGCGCCAAACAGTGGAATTTGTAATGATAGTGTTGTCTCTTTTCTTTAAAGGGTCTGTTCCCTCTGTTACCTGAGACCTCCTGCTCTTAGGAAGTTCTCACAGAAGGACTTGCTGCTGGTTTTGGCCATCTCATCATCTGATGTGGGCATGAGCTTTGAACTCAACACCTAACAGAGAGATGAGAGGGAAGAAAGCAGATGTAAAACTTACTTTGAAAGTTTCAGAAACACAAGTTACTCCCTGGAAAAGGGTGCCTTTAACACATGTCCTACCTCCAGGTTATACAGCACTCTGAAGGTCGACATGCCGGGGGCTGAGGATCTGAACAAGGATTCCAAGATGGATGCAGCACTGGGCTGGTGCTGCTGCTTGGAGGCAATAGATGGAGAGCGGCAGCCTGTGCTCTGGAACAGTGTCTTCTGCAGATTGGAGACACAAAGGAGGTTAGCATCAAATAAGAACATGGAGCTTTGACATTGTGTCATGGCAGGCTGAAGTACCTGGTGGCTCCAGACGCTAGATTCTTTGGGAACAAAGTTGTCGAGAGCATCCTGAACTTCTGGATCGGTTGGAATCAGCAACAGCAAATTCCTCACCCGAAGAGTGATCCTGGAGATTATTGAAAAAGAAAAAAAAAAGAATCACCATTTCGGCAGCTAGAGGTTCTGCCACAGTCTCGGGGTTGAGGTTGAGTCTAACCAGCTGGAAAGTTAAATAACTAATGCAGTAATTATGAAGTGTTTCTACCATGAGTGTCATGAACATGAACATGAACTCTGCGTCCCATACAATTCAAATGGTTCCATTAGTTCCAGGACAAAAACACACGTCACTTTAAACTTATTTGTGAATGTAGCTGAAAGACGGCTGTGTTTGACAGGACATCCTACTCACACATTCATAGCAGTGTTTTAATACAGACTGGATTGTGATGACCGCATAAACCCATGATAAATTTGCATTCTTTGCTTCTATCAATAGGGACCACCTACCTGGATTCATCTAGGTTAGCCAACTGGTAGAGCATCTCAAACACATTACACACCAAAGCCATCACCACTCCTGGCAGGGACTTTTCCTGGAGACACAGAAATAAGGGGGCAATGTTTTAGAGCTCATGTAAGCCTGAGTATGTCCACGGCTGTGGAACTGTACGGTGATGTCTGATCTGGTACCTGCTCCAAGGCGTAAGCAGAGTTGAAAACAGCCGAGCTGGAGCTGCTGGAGGCGGAGGCCGATGACTCCGAGCTGCCAGAAGGAGTGCCAGTGCTGGAGCTCTTCACAGTCAGGTTTTGCTCGTCACTGAAGCCAAGCTGGGACAACAGCTTCTGGTCCCGATTCATGGTGAGCTAACAGATGAGGAAGGAGCAAGGCAGCGAGAGAAGAAGGGAAAAAATAGACAGAGGTTCAAGGCGACACAATGGATATGAATGAAAATCAGAAAACGAGAGGCGACATCCTGCCTAGAAGAATATAATAATTACCAGAGGGGTAAAAATGCATCGAAATGATAAGTGCTTTCAAAAATAAAAGATATTAGATGTTAAAAAGAGCCTTACCACACTATCATTGGCAAAGATCTGGACATTATCCACAGGACAGCTCAAGTGCTCAGAGATCTTCCACCGAATGCTTCCTATAGTGTCGTTACTGTGGGTCTACAGGACACAAACACACAAACACACCAAGGTTTTTCTTCTGTTGCTCAATGACAAAGCTTTCACAGAGCACTTGGAAATATCGTACAGTACCTCTAAGGTGAAAGTGTCTTTGGTTGATTCGTATGTGATGTGAAGTGTAACAGGGTGTCCATTGTATGAGGCCCCGTGAGGTAGAATAGTACGAGGAGCCGAGTACATATCCTGCAGAAAAGAAAACACACTTAATGAAAATCTTCAACCATGAAAAGAATCAATGATCCAGTCACGGGATTCTCTTTTAGGGGATTGTGTTAAAGCTCAGTCAGTGTCTCTGACTGTCCTGGTTTCTCACACGTTGCTGACAGTGAAGAATACGAGGCCTACCTCTATAGTAATGACGTAGCGTTCGGCCAATAGCAGCAGTCTTTCGATTATCACCAGCTTAGTTGATCTAAAGATAAACATTTCAAAATTTCCACAAAAGAGAAAAGGCATTAAACAAGGAGGTGTTTTATTTTACATCATTATTTAGGAATATCTAGCTTTCTTACCTGGATGGGGATTGTACAGATGTGGCCACGGTCGGCATGGCCGTGGCCGTCAGCATCTTGGTTGCCTTCGTGACAGCATGCGTTAGAGTTGGGCCGCCCAGGGCCGAGCTCGCTGCCTGAGTGACAGGAAAGAGTTTTCAGGTGTAGTTTTCTGTAAAAGCACTCTTAACGTCGACACTTTCCACTACATTACCTCTAGTCGCTTGTAACAATCAGCAATGAACTTCTTGTGCAAAGACACAGAATCCTGTGAGGAAGAAAAATTGCCATCAAACACAGCAAAAAAATTCACTCCACAATTAAACCGTATTTGTTCTTTTCCTGTTTTAGGTGTTATGATGTATGTCACACTAATGTAATATCTATCAGAGCAAAAGTAATAACTATGATGGCAGACAATTGGGCACACGTGAAGGGACATGACATCACTGACCTTCTTCATCTTGGGATTGAGGTTAGTGTAGCTGTATGTAATAATGAGCTGGATTGCTTCGTTGGCTATTTCTTCGTCAGGGCTCTCCATGGCGATGCGCCAGATAAAATCCATCCCTGCCAGGTCCAGGCGTTCCACACACTGAAATTAGACCATATGATACAATAAGCATAAATGCTAACTAAGTTGTGAATTACCCCCTGCACTTAGAAAACAGTACATTTTAATTTGTAAGCATAAGAGAAAAGTGAGGAAGTTGAAGAACTCACAAGTTGAGTTCCCTGGCGTTTGAGGCGATGGTCACACAGATTAACGTTCTCGAAAAAGGTCTTGAACAGGTTGAAACCTGAGAAAGGTACGAAACATATGAACGGCTATATCCTGCACTTATTCACAAGCAAATCCTGAGAGACTGAGATGCTGCCAGCAGCCGGGTAGAGTCTCTAACCGTTCATTGTGATCTCATAGGGCTCCAGTTTGAGGATCTTCTCCTTGAAGAGCTGCTGCTGAACGTCACTCTCGAGGTCATGTTGTCCTTTGGTGAACCACTCAAAACACATCTGTTCACATCCAAACATGTTTAAACTGTCTGACAAATCACTGAAGACAACTGAATAAGGCAACAATAATAGAGGTTACACTAAATTGCTGCAAGACTTAGCCTACTTAGCCAACTTTACATCCCTCAGGGTTTAGCTGCTCACCAAAAGTTCTGTTCATCCCACTAAGAGATGGTTTCAACATAGAGGTAAATAACTTCTTCCCAAATTAACTTAGGCCTTAGGAGACTTATGCCATGTCATGTGAGTCGTATGAAGCCATTGCATGTTTTGTATTCCCAGTACTTTTTTTTGTTTTTACATTTAAGAACAAGAACCCATCTGCTTAATTTGATTTGAGATTTCATCATCCCTCCTTCAGCGGGGAGATTTTTTTTTTTTTAACTGCTCTCTTAAGATAAGATAGAAAAATAGGTAGGACTTTATATTACAGCAAAGTAATAAGATGGTAATAGTGGGGCAACAGTGTGATAATAAAGAGGTAATACATATGTATCAACATCTAATAACCAATGTAATATCTAGGTAATAACTCAGTAATAATGATGGGTATATGAGAGTAATTACACTGAAATTTCACTAAAATGTATGTAACTGGGTAATAATAGCCCAAACACTAAGGGTAATAATGACGAAACAAATTTAAAGATGTAGACGAGGTAAAATTATTTGGTAGTAGTACAGTAATACTTTGGTAATATGCTAATAATAAATTATATATCGTAATAACATGATAATGATGTTTTCACAGTATCATAGGCTACTATCAGCATAATACCATCCAAATTAGATGAAACTTCTCAGAAGTCAAAATTGGAAATGACCATTTAGCACTTTGAGATTTGATCCAAATGTAAATTGCGTTAAAAATTAAATCTATTATTATTATTATTATTATTAGAATGCTGAAATTCCTCCAACGCTTTTGATCCAAACATTCCCTTTTGTATCAAGTTAATACTGTACGTTTAATCTTGTGACTGTATGTTTAATCTTGTGACTGTATGTTTAATCTTGTGACTGTATGTTTAATCTTGTGACTTCTTACCTGGGAAACACAACCTGGTGTTTTCAGTATATAACCATGAATCAGTGCTGCAAAATCCAAAACTGAATTCTTAGATTCAATTTCTTAGGAATTTTAGATTAAACCAAACATCCAGAGGTGCAGAGATCACCTGTAAATACCTGTTGTAGTTATTATTACTGTCCTGTAACGTAAAGTCCTACTGAAAATACTTTTATGAAATACGTTCATAGTAAAATGTTAATGTCAGGTTAGACGATTGATGTGAACGAGGTGACCTCACTGGCTGTGGCTTAATACCAGCCAACTGACGGAGAGGCACAAACGTATAACTTTTAACTTATCTATATGTGTGTATTTGTACCCTGGTCTGAAAGAAAGAAAGAAAGAATCGAGCGGAGCGTGTGGAAATGTTTGCACGGTCTTTGTTGCTCCTGAGCAGTCATCCAGAGAAAGTTGCTTATACACACAGTTGAAACAGTCGAAAAGAGACTCATTAGAATTACTGGTTTCTTACCTCACGGTCAAGTTCACAGACATCCGGCCCCGACACGAGGCACTCCCAGAGCTCTTTGGCTCTATTCCAGACCAGGTACAGGCTGGCCTCCTGGAGGAAGAAGGCCAGGAACCGCAGGTGGCTGTCCAGATACTAAACACAAGATTCAGAGACATTATTATCTTGACCTTTACATTAATGCTGTCCGGTTTTATTACTTCATGTGTACTTGAGTAAAGCAGTTGAGATACAATTATGTCATTAATCACATCTCATGTTTATTTCAAATTATAGATTATCATTAGTCTGAGCTGGACCAACAAAAATGACCTGAAATTGAAAATGAAATCTGAAGAAAAGATGAGACCCACCTCCTGGTAGGTGTATCTTCCATCCACCATAGTTGAGCCGGAGAGGCCGTTAACTCCCCCTGCGGTCACAGCGAGTCGATGGCAGCACACGAGGGACCCTGTGATCAACTTGACGATCTCAAAGTTCTTCTTCAGGTCCTGGATGATGCTCTGAGGGAGAAGTGGAAATGCCATTGTTGTAAAAATACACCGACTGTGTAATGGATTATTTTCATTACTATGTTGTTTTACCTTGTCTTGTTTCTGATAGGTCTGCTTGATGAAAGACCGGGTGATCTCGTGCAGCTGACGGAGCGCGGGAACAACCCACACTGCCTGGGGACTGCTCTGCTGAGAGGCCTATGAAAACACACACAGCAGATAATAACATCCTGTGTTCAGCAGAGTGAACACAGTCAGAAACTACAAAATCAGAGGACTGCTGGTCAGCCTTTGACAAATCCACTTTATTTGTAGCTGTGTAAAACGGAGAAGGTAAATCAGAGCCACGGATGTCAAACTTCTGACTGTTAAATTATGCTCCAGTTAAAAATTTGTCAAGTCCAAAATGAATATCAAACATGTCCTGATTTTCAAAATCTAAGGCTCTGATTAGATCTCTTTTTTTGCAGGAATAAATGTGCAAGCACTTCCACCAAAGCTGAAAATTTGTCCAGCAGCTAAATCACTCATTTAATTCAGCCAGCTCTCACCCAGGTGAACAAATCAACACCACGGTGTAATTAGTCGGCGCCAAAGCCGTCCGAGGAATGCAAACAGAAGATTAACACACACCCTGTTGAGGTACCTCATGTAACAATCAAGTGTGAAATTATCAAGCACCGAAAACCCTCCGTGGTCAAAAGCCCTTCTCCATGATTGGTTGGCAGGCGTGAAGCAGCGAGACTGGACACAAACTGATCTGTGGAGCTAGAATTTAAAGAGGCTTCATCTCTTACTTTGGCCAAAGCGTTAGCTTTCTTCTTGCCCCAAGGTGCCGAAAGAAATGAGCTCTGATTCTCGCTGATTTTACTTTCCTCCTGAGAGTGGGTCTAGAAACATATAGTTGGTGTGAGCTGCGGCATCGGAACACGTATGCATCAAGTGAGATTTGTAAGTACAGTCAAAGAGGCAACAGAGTCCACAGTGCATCATATGAAAGAAAGAAAAACAGTAAAGATTCCTCTGTTGGATTTACTAATAACTAACTGTGGTATTTGACATTTAATCTACGTGTGGACAACGTGTGCAGTTAAAGCTACAGGGTGGAGGTCCACAGAAATCATTCACAGCTCAGGAGGTGGAGGGGGCATTCACCTATCAGAAGGTCAGCGGTTGCTGCCTCTATTATTGGTCAAGCAGACTAGAAATTTCTAACATTACTACGTTACATTTATCATATCTTAACTTAAGTGGAGGGATGGAGCATTAAGAACGTATGTTCATCATTACATCACTACACTGTTAAAGTAGGTTATTTACTGTAGTTCATACACCCACCTCAACACAGGTGGGGTTATAGTTGTAGAAAAAATAGATGAAAAGCATGTATCTATTCACTGCTAGACTATTGTACACTCAAACCCATTTATATTTATTAACTGCTTGTAAAAGCCAAATGAAGGTTATCCTTTCTTGACCCTGCCAAAATGATTTGATGAAACCCAGGAATACAAATATGAAATTGAAGGAATTATGGGAAGTTCGTAAGCATCATAATAACCTTGTTGAGTAAAATTAATACATTTTTTTTTTTTTTTTTAAACTTGAAAGAAAGAAAAGAAAGAAAGAAATTGAACTCAAACCAACTGCAGCGATCGGCCCAGATGGAAGGTGACGACATGACAAGGACATGCAAGCTTTACAAAACAACTGTCAGAGCTGTGGGCACGAAAATGAGGCCAGTTGAAGTGTTTCCTTCACACAAGCAGAGCTTTTCCTCTACGTACATAATGAAATATAAAAGCACGTTCATTCTTAGTGCCGATCCTGGATCGACCATGTAAAACCTTCAGCTGCAATAAACAGCGGTTCCTGTAACATATCTCTCTCACCTTCTTGATGTCCTCAATACATTTGATGATGTAACTGCGTTTGACAGTCTCCTTGACAGCATAGGCATCGCTCAGAATCCCAAGGTGCTCCTCCAAAGCCTGCTGGACTAGACTGGTAGGCAGGGTGGGGAGATGAGCCAACTCCCACAGCACCTCCAGCACCTGAACACACACGCAATACAATAATCCCACTGCAATAACGTAACCTCACACTGATGATTCCGTCCTCTGCTTTTCAAATTACTTCTCCGTGTCCTTAGCCTTGACAGAAATACACCCAACAAACCTTTCCAGTTGTACTTTCAGAGCGAGCCTCTCTGCCGATCCTCCCGATCAGACTGAGCAGCTTCTGCCTCACACGGTCGCTCTCGATCTCCCAGCTCTAAACAACCATAAAACATGTTATTTATACTCCGATACTAACAAAAGGACTTTTATTTATGACCAAACCTTCCAAGGGGAAGTGCTGACCTTCTGTATGAGGGCGAAGAGGTGGGTGAGTTGATCAAAGCTGAACTTCACAGCAGCAGCAGCGATGATTGTATGAATGTTTTCTATCACAGTTGATGACTGACCCGCCTGAAATGCCCACACAACAATCGATAGGTCCATCAAAATGGGAGCATTAATTACACTCTAAAAAAGCATGCTCAACACTTAATACACACATTATCAGCAAAGGCTCCGCAGGGACAGAATGCCCATCGTTTAATTCAGCAATAAAGGCATAGAAACTGGCTGATAAGGCTTAATAACAGAGTTATAAATGACTCTGATATGACTGCAGTTACTGTGATGTGTGCGCTGATGCTGACCTGTATCCTCCAGATCTTGGAGAGTTCATCCAGAGAGAGCTTACTCCCCAATAACTCGATGATTCCTTTTATTCTCTCACAGTACTGAGCCTGGTCAATGTTTCCTGGAACAGAGTCATATCTAATAAGCACTGTGGATCGTTTGGACGTAGTTACACTGTTTTTTGTAATTGTTTCCCAAAGCCATCGTGACTCTTTTTAAACGAGATTGTGGTAGGAGTGATGCATTTCCTCACCCTCCAGTGCAATTGATAGGACTGAGTTCTCTACCAGCCAGTCCAAAAGCTTATCAGTGTCGATGGCATTCTTTACCGTCTTGGACACCGTACTCTCCTCTATCAACTTTGTCACCTGAAAGAAAAAGATCAAACCAATTAAAGCGTCTGGAGAAGACCTTGTTTTGACTTCAGAGACGAGCCCCAATAAGAGTTTACCTCTTTTAGGGAGTTCATCTTGGTAGAGAAGTGGGGCGTTTTGAGCATGCGGAGCAGTGTGTCCAGCCGCAGGTCGTCCACCACAGTAACCAGCTCCCTCTGGAACCTCATACACAGCAGCTTGATGGCCGACAGCAGGTCAGGGATGCTCACCAGACGCTAGGGTGAAGTAATGACATCTTGATTAAGTGAGAATCCTTCTTCACATAATCTTCAAGAAAAAGTAACATTTAAAATACAATAATTATTTTTTCTGTGTAATATGTGTTTGGTGACTGACCTGGAGCTCAGCAGTATACAGATAATTCACTTAATGAAATGTGGTTTGCAATCAACCAACTTGGAATAAATGTTTAAGATCATGATTGAACTCTCCAACTTCTTGAATCCTCTCCTGTTCACTTCTTCCTAATCTAAAAATACAGCTGTGGTATTCACCATGCAAGGCCAATAGGTTTACAGTTGTCTGTATCTCCATAAATGAACAGCCTTATATTTGAAATCCAATCGAATTAGATTAAAATTTATTTTGTAATTAAACTGTATTCAAGAACTCTGTGGATGGTGCTGATGTATCCATACATGGGCCCTGAACAACCATCAGCGCTTCTCAACCCCAAACCTACAAACAAGGTGAACGTACCGCAGTGGAGAATTGACACGATGTCCCGTTTATGCATAGTCTCCATAAATTTAAATAGATAGTGGCATATATCCCCGTTATACCTTGTCTTTGAGGTCTTTTTCCTCCAGGTTCTGCACATATGTGATCATCTTATGGATGACTGGATCAAGCATGGGCTAGAAAAAAACAACATGAAACTTTGTTGGTCAATTTGGGGAAAATAGGCCAAAACAATAAGGGTCAGTAAGTAAAAAGTGCATTTTAATATAAACATACATAACAGCAATCCAGCTCAATGAAAATTATTTACGGAAGATATAATATGGAAAATAAGGTCAGTTCTCTGCCTTCATTTGGAGATAGACTCACCTGGACGAGGCTGGAGTTCAGGTATTCTGCACCAACTCCGAGGGGCTGGACCAGAGCTGAGACGCTCTATGTAGACAAGGGGAGAGAAACAGAATAACTCAGGTGAGATCCAAACCAAAAATCATCTCATGTCAATAACTATCAAAAGAAGTATCTTTCACAGCGGGGGTCCCCATCCCCACATTTTGTATATATGGACACTGTACCACTTATTATCTCACACATGTCACCAATATAAATTATTGGCTGTAATACTCGGCATAGAGCAAATTCTCCTTGCATGAAATAAAATGCTGTTACTCACTAAAGACAGGGAATCAGTGGGCGGGGCTTGTCTCACTGCTATTAGACTGTCCCATTAATGGCCAATAGGAGACAGCGACCCAACAGTATATCTTTATTGACAATTCAACTCCTTGTTGTTACCTTTAGGATGTCATTCAATCTTATTTGCCTGTGTTAATTACTGCAATAGCAAAGACGCTAAAATGGTTTATTATCAATTGTTGTTTTTTGTTTCTGTATCCTTTTTGCAGTCTGGTATCACTACACAGCCCAGAAGGACATTTTTTAGGGGCCTCGGATTGGGTCGGGGGCGGCTGCATTAAAGTATTATGTATTTGCGAGGATATCAACGTAACCCGTCTTCTATGTAGGGATGCATGCCCATAAAAAGCATTTTCACCATATACTGTGTTTCACACTCGTGTTTGTTTAGCCCACTAACGTTAAACACACTGTAGAAAATTGCAGTTTCTCTGTAGTTTTGACAGGAAATAAAATAAAGGATTTAATTTTATTTTAAACCCCTTGAATCGTACAAAGGCTGTTTACCAAACATTCACATGTTTCTTTATCAGGGATTTAAGTCCTGAATGAAGCACACACTTTGATCTGCTGAGGGAGATGGATGAACGAGTTGGCACTTAGTCACTTTGCACCCACATTTTTCTCTGGGTTATCCAGCCTCGAGGCCAAATTCTTGCTGTTTTTTTTTTCCAGCTACCCAAATTCGTCTCAGGCGACTGATTTTACTTTCTTTTCAGAGGAATGCTGTACATTGATCTCCGTCTCCTTTTCCTCTGCCATTTCTTTGCTGCATACCTGCGAGGCAACGGTCGTGGAGCCTGAGAGGCAGTCGATGAAATATGCATGCGAGATTCTCCCTTAGTTTAGAATAGCACCGAATTGGAATTGTAACCACCAAATTTCCTACCATGCATCTGGTGATGGCTGCAACCGGGCTTCTGACATTAATAGATGTTTCACTTTTGTATGTTTTTACACCACAGATCAAATACTACCACTATATTCTATACTCCTTTCCTTTCCCCTGTGAGTGACTTTAAACAGATGTGAGGGTGAGTTATAAATACTGGAGCCCAGCTGTCATTCGTCATTCATTGCTAAATCACCGGCGGTTAATGAATGGTTCCTGTGTTTGTCACTTTTTTTATCCTCCATTTCCCTTTCTGAGCTCTCTTAGAGCAGGAACCATCCCCTCTACCTTCTTCCTCTATTCACTCAGTGGATCTTTATTCCCCCCCCCACACACTTGACTTCCTGCTCAAAGCCGCCAAATGAATGAGTCACCACTGGGAGTTAGTAGAGGACAGTACTCCTCCCATTATGGTTCCTCCTTTCACTTTCAGTCTCTCAGCCTCCCTGGTGCTTGGAGTATGTTTGGAATCTGACAGTGTAAACTAAACTCCCACTGCTGCTCAAGTGTGCAACAGTAGTCTGCAACCGGACTCTGCCTTATTAATATGCTAATTGATAAAGGGAGTGTGGGTGAATCAATGGCTGTGTACTGCTGTGCTTCCGGCCAGGTTCCCAGAAGGAAGCATCAGTACAAAGATGCCTCTGAACACGTAACACAGCAGAGCATTTCAACTACCACACAGCAGGTGGATGAGAAAGCCTGCCTTTGTGGAAGTGAATATTAGGGAGAAGAAGGAGGAGAGACATTCAGCGCCCCTGCAGCTGAGCTTGGTGGGGAGAAACACGGTGACCTTTGGCCAGTATGGACTGCTTCAATGTCTGCCTGCAGTGCCTCTCTGCATCCAACAGCAGGGTCGGGACTATTTTGTCACTCTAGGCATATGTCAAATATTTGTAAGGACTGCAAAATGATGAAAGGAGGGACGGCTCCACTTACAGCTATCTCGATTTCTTCAGTGTTGAGCTTGGTCTGGATGGCAGTGAGTCCTCCCAACTCTCCAAACTTGAGGAAAAAAGAGGAAAGATAAGGAAATACTGATACAACTACAGCCCCTTAAATATGGAGGCAATATCAGGAGGACTGCTCAATACTCACTCGATTCACTAAGTCAACCAGCCACCCATGAGGCTCCTGAAAGAGATAGTGTTGTCAATGAATTTATTCAGCAGTGGCTAGGAAAATGATTGTACACACACCCACAGGCACACACACACACACCCACACACTTTGCTGACAGCTGTTGTGTGTCAGTTAGACATGTTCTGCTGAGCCCCCCCAGGGATCAGTTACACAACACCAGGGGATGAGGACCTCGTCAGTCTCCTGCTAAACATGACCATTAACCATAAACAAAGGCTAATAAGGAAATGTGTGTATTACTAGTAGCGCAGCTTCACATCGTTGGATGTGCTTCTGGAAAAATTAGCAGGCATAATGCCGCACAAGGCAAGAAGAGTTCAGACAAACGGGGGTTCCCTTACTTTCTGATACGAGTTGCTAGGAGAGACGGCAAACATGTTGGCCTCTTCTCCGAAAACTTCCGCCCAGTTCCTCTGACAGGCCTTCATGCGGTTCTTAAAATGGTACTCATTATCGGGATTGAAGGCCTGGACACAACAGAAGAGATATGTCACATAAATACAGGAATTTCTCATGATATATTTCTAATTTCACATGCATTTTTTCCATGGCAGATAATAAGAATAAGCTTCTTGTTTAAAGTTAACCTCTTCCTTTCATAGGTGGACAGACTTATATAGAATTTCCAACCACAATTCACATAGCCACAGAGGAATTTAACCACACGAGCGTTTTGGTGTTGGAAACTTAAGAGTATTCCAGCATTGGGGATATGCATTAACACAGATTAAGAAGTAAAACACTACCAATACAAAAAAAAGGCCCATTACTAGGAAATTAATTAATTTATCATTAGTTACAAAGTAATAAGCCGTTGATTATTTAATTAATCATTCAGTTTCCCAAACGTTCTGTTGTTTGGCTTTTTTTGCCACAAATTAAGGGTAGGGTAATAAACATTGTGAAAGACCGAATTTAAAAAAGGCTACAGAAAACAATGAGGGCATACCATAGTCAGGACTCCCATCAGGTTTACTGGTACGGGATCCTGCTTCACCCTCTCTGCAACCAGCTCCACCAGCAGCATGAGCATGTTGTAGATTCCCTCGTGAATCTCAGTACCCCATTTGTGTACGGCACTGCTGGTCAGCAACTTGCGATGTAAGCAAATAAGACAGAAGAGAGGATAGTGGCCACAGTTCATGTTAATTAATTTAGCAAGTGCTCCACAGTCACTCGCCTCTCTGGGTTTTTGTTGCTCACCTTTTTGAAGGCCTCCGGCATGCATCGATCAATAAACCGCTTGCAGTTCTCATCAGCATCAGCAAGACCTGACAAAGAGGGATTTAAACATTTCGCCCGTGCCCAAATATGGAAAAACAATGGCTGTTTCAATACAGATACATTGTCCAAATAAAACATGTGGAACCCCCCCACCGTCTCACAAAAAAAAAAAAAAACATGCTGCCTACACATTTTCACAAACGGTGATTTTTATTTCAGGCAGACTCTCTAAAGTAAAATGTTTCCATCCCACCCAAACATGGTCTCACCGTGCCGGGCCAAGCTGGTGGAGGCAATGAGACACTTGCCCAGCGACTCCTCTCTCTTGTAAGGTATGGACCAGTGGTCAGTAAAGACTCGACTCTCCAGCTCGTACAAGTTGGTGGTGGGAAACTCCATGCTGCTCCCGGAGCAGTTTCCATTCTCATCATTGCTCCTCTGGATAAAAAAAACAAAACACATACGACAAAATTACAGCCCAATGCAGTGGATGACTTTATTTCAGACAGCTGCTCCCTGTGTCAACCATAGTTTAGTGCCACTGCAACTCTCATCTGTGTGAGGATAATCCAAACGGCCTTGAGCAATGAGAACAATCAGACAGGGCGATGTCTCTTTTTCCCCCTTCCTCTGGGAGAAGAGTGATGGCAGTCATTTGGAAAATGTCCTTTACTCACTGATCTGCCCTTCATCTCCTCATCTTTTTGTCCATCTAGGTCTTAACAAGCCTTCCAAGCAAGTCCAGACAGGCTTTTGTTATCCAGCTATGTATAAGAGCCCCAGTCAGAATAAATCTGCTGCTTACCATAACGCTGTTTTTTGGCACTAAGATGTTACCCTTGATGATTTTTTTTCTTCGGTCATATCTGATGAGATTATAAAATTGAACTCACTCAGTGTCAGCTTTTATACCTTCTTCATTCAAGGCTGAAAAAAATGCACAGCTCTGGTTCAGCCTATCACTGTCAACACAAAATCGACAGGCGCAGTAAAATCTGAGTCTATGTGGTGAAATAACACAGCACAAAAGATGTTTCAATTATTTACATCAGAACAGTTACATATTCATGAGGTTGTGTGAATATTCATGATTAAACTACAGAAATGGTGCTGCTGCACAAGGGCAAATATCTGCCACATGTGTAACTCTAACACACATCATCACCTATCAAATAATGATTTAGGATTCTATTGTCTGTGAAGAATTTTACAAATCAAGGCCTTCGTAGACCTAAGGCTTAGGTTAGCGTCTTAAATCGTCACGTTTCTTAAACTGCGTCTGAACCATGAGATTCAGATCTCACTAAATTGTATATTGTCATAACTAGTACTAGCTCAGTACTTAGGAGAAATCTCTCCATTTCTAATGTATTTCCACATGTGAGCATACATAAAGGTCAGTGTGTTAAATGCACGTTGTGAGTTGAATCGTGATACATATCTGCTACGCAGAGAAAGACTTCACATACAGTAGAGGAAAACAGAGAGAGAGAGAGGGGCGCAGAAATAAGAGAAGCATCGTATTTCAACCCTTCCATTTCTAAGAAAATTAGGAAAGGAAAATGGATGGAGGAGAGGAAGAAAAAGAGAGACTAACCTAATGCCAGTAATGGAGAAAACAAGATCCAAAGGATAGAAGAGACGTTTAATTCTTGGCAGGATTTCCAAACCAGACAAACCTGATTCGTTTTATACTAAATAGAATGATATCCTATGACGGCTATTTCTAGAGAAAATATACCGAACCTCTCCTTAATACTCATCAAACAGGAGAATAAACATGCAGCTAAGATGCAGTGTTTCAAGTCTGTAGGGGATGGGTTCAGGTCTCAAAAGGTACACAGTGCCTGAATGTGGTTTTACAGCACAAAAAGTCAGTGCTACTCTGTTACTATGTACCCTGTAAGCCCCCTGGGACCCTTTGCAAAAACAGCAATGTGTTTGTGTGTGTCAATGACAGTGTGGGGTTATATTTAGGAGCATAACATTGGCCCAAAGACCTATGACATGTCTGCCAAGCACAAACAGAAGAAAATAAAGGAAGGCAATAAAGGAACTTCTTCATTTTAGAATACTCCATATAAAGCCCATGACAAAGTTCACATACTGTCTCTTGTTTCAGAAACACTGTTTGACATTAATCTTTCATTAGACAAATTGGGGTGGGGTGAAGAAATACTTATAAATGAGTCCTTCTGGCATGTATGATAAACAGCATATTGGCACAGACAGGATAAATAATGTTGGCAGCTGTTGGAGAGATTTAATAAGCTCAGAGGATGAGTCACTTTGGGCTGACTTAATTTGTATCACCATCATTGGCACATTACAAAATAGGCTTATTTTTAGTCTCAGTGGCCTAAAAGTGTGTGACATTTTATATATACCTGAACTGTGAATGTCAACTGCTGTTTATACTAAATATACTACGCTATGTCAATTACTCAGCCATAGATGAAAGGTTGGAGAGGTACAAGAAAATAAAAGGACTGGAGTGCAGGTAAAGTGGAGTAGTTTATTTGGAGTGGAATGGAGTAGATTATTTGTACCCACACGCATCAGTCATAACATTAAAATCAAGAACCCAATATTGAGTAGGTCGCCCTTTTACCACAAAACAGCTCTGCGATATACTGTGTATTTTGACACCTTTTCATCAGAACCAGCATGACCTTTTTCCAGCATTTTTTGCCATAGAAGTCTCTGTGTGATTGGACATCACAGGCTTCCCTTTAATACCTATAAGCATCGCAGAGCTTTGATGCGGGCAGTCATAACCCTGTTGCCGGGTCATCAGTTGTCCTTCGTTAGACTACTTTTCATAGGTACCACCCACTGCAGGCTAGTAATACCCAACAAAACGTGGTTAAATTGCATTCTCAATTTAGCCCTTGTCAAAGATGCTCAGCTTAACCGTTTTTCCTGATTCCAATACAAAAACTTTGAGGGCATAATGTTCACTTGCTGCCAAATATATCCCACTCACAGGTGCCACTGTAACAAGATAATTGTATTATTCTGTTGTCACCTGTCAGTTGTCATAATGTTATGGATAATCTGTGAAATCTGCAGCAGCTCAGTTTGCTGCAGAACAGTTTTGATATTAATGAGAAATAAGTTGTTGAAAAGTTTGAATGAACAGTGTCAGGGATTCTTCATGACATTCTAGGAAGGCACTGATCTCTCCTGAAAGTACCTGCAAGGTTTTAGGGGGGTTTATAAAGGCAATAGTTTAGTGGTGAGCAGACTCAAGGTGTCCGCCGAAACACGACTTAATGAATGTGGACATGTATCAATGAGTAGCCGATGTGTTGACGCTTTCAACATCGCATAAACACAGTAAACTAGGACGAGCTGCAGGTAAATCACTGCCTGGTGTCACATGGCTGTCAGAGGACCGACGCTAGCATGAAAGCATTAAAATGCCATATACCAAACTCACAGTCGCAATGACAAAAAAAAAGATGTTACAGCTGGAAATTATGGACAAGATAACGAAAAACATGGCCGCGTATCCTAAGAACATCGAGACACGTTTCTAGAATTGCTTCTAGAGGAGTGAAATCTCTGCATGAACTGATCTCCGGTGGAGGCTGTCAGTCAACAGGCAAGCTAACGTTGGAAAGCTAAACTGGAGCTAAACTTGTGGAAAGAATACCGAATAATGGTAAAATCATGCCCGCAGGAGAACTAACGACCCACCGCAAGATAAAAGCCGCCTCAGAGATTCTATTGCTACCCTCCAGAGCATTGGCGCCTTTCTGCGGCTTCTGCTCCCGTGATACTGGCGCGTTCTCTGCAAACTACCATTAGCTACTCGGCTGCTAACGGAGCTAGCCGGGCTAGCATGTAAGTTTATAGTAGCTCTTCTGCTCCATCATTCCTGTAGATAAGCTTCATTAGTGGAGCATCATGGAGTTCCTCTGACCTAGACACACGCTCTGCTCCGACGGACGGGAGAGTATTCTCCCCCTGCTCTTTGACAGCTCACTCTGGGCTCAGTGTCTCCAGCACTGAGGCAGCTAAGTTAAGCTAGTTAAATGGGCGAGCCCACTCTCTCCCACAGCAGGCTGCAGCCATGTCCTGCGCCCCGGCTCCTGTCTTCAGCGGTTCTCTTACCTCGCTGTCCACCACATCGTGGTACGCGGGCGGGGGGTCGAACCCTCCCGTCCCGGTCCGCCCGCTGGTCTCGCCGTCTCCACTCGAGCCTAACCCGGGGGCAGGCCCGCTCTCCATAGGTTCGTATCCATAGCCGAGTCCGGGGCTTTCGTTCGTCAGGAGCGCCACAGCCTCGTTGATATCGTTCTTCGCCAGCCGGAGCGCTTTCTGTATCACGTCTGGATCCGGGAAACCCATACAGAGGAGCGTCGTGATGTGCTGCTCCTCTTCGGTCTCCATTTTTGGGATGTCTCCGTCTCACAGGTTAATAGACACAAGGTTCTCGGTACAGCCCTGTAGCTGTGCACGCCGCCATGTTTACAGTCCACTGCTTGCTAGCCTGTCACGACCAGCTTCCCGCACAACAGCGCCGACACAGGTGTTATACCGAACCGACCGCTGCCCGCCAGCGACCGCATGCTCCACACGGGAGCGCGCGCACGAGTAGTTAGCATTACCAGTGAACAACATTTTATAGATTTTATATAATTTACATCTATGTGAATAAATAAAGTCTCACATAAAAACATAAGAGATGTGCCTGCGAATTTAAAAACCCATGAATCTTAATCGTAATTTTGTATAGAAGCTGATAGCTGTCATGGTGCCAAAATGTATTTAATGCTTCTTTCTGGAAATAATGTATTCATCGACTTCCTTTAACACAAGGTCGTTTACTTTTATATTGTGTTTATCAGAGAATCGAAATCTCGTGGCTGCATTTACATCTTGATGACTGTTGCAACTGATTTAAGAGGAAAATATCTCAAATTAATATCCATAAATGATCAACACCACAGATTTTACTTTGGGGAGGGACACACACACACAGGTAGAAATTACATTGTCTTTTCATAAATACATGCTATTCAAGATTAGTGCTCATCATTTAGCACAAATGCATTTTCCATCTTCATGTTTATGGGATGATGCATGGAAGGTGCAGATTAGCTGGGCAGTAAAGCATGAGCTCCAGTAACATCATGTGGAATAATGTGGGTTTACTATAAGCATGCATTTTTTACCAGCATGAAAATATGAAAGAAAATTAGGACTACACTGGGTTAATTTGTAGTAGTGACAAGATTGACTTAACATGACAAGCTATTTTTATGTTAGAGGAAATCAGTAAAAAAAAGTTAATATTGAAAAAAGGCAACATGAATTTGTAGATCGAATAGTGAAAAGACTTTCAAGGAAGAACAAAATTAAATTTGAGACCCATTGTGACAGATGTTCGAAGAGCAATGTATAATCTTTTGATTTATATAATTTTTCTTTTTTTTTTCACCTCCTTTTGTCCTCCTAGTTCAAAACAGCCAATTTGCTTTGACTGTTTAGGAAATAAAGCACCAATTCTGCTCCAGTTCTTTTACAGATATTCAACATGCTTAACACTTACGCTTGTTTTTGAGTAGATTAAGCAGAAGTTATCATTTACTTTGGGTTATCACAGCATAGTTTGTATATTAGTCTGGATATTGCTAGGCCAATGTGTGTGCATGTGTGTTAATTTGCTGGAAAAGCAAAACAATGTCACTAATAGACTCAGGAAGATCACAGATGCTATAAATTGAAATAAAATTATTAAGAGTCAATGAAAATAGTGGTCATTCATTTTATTCACAAAAAGCAAGGTTTGGAAGCATCCATATTATTTTTTAATTTTTTAATTAATTTTTAATGATTATTTAATTAAATGAAGTTGTATTTCTGATGTTTGAATCTGTAAAATCTGACCTAAAGACAACAGGGAGATTAAATTAATGAACTGAATAAA